>JAPPVO010007177.1:0-14962 GCA_030407325.1 Camellia japonica
GCTAGTCAATGGACCTAAGTCTAAGGCACCAAAGAGAGTAACTTGACACCACTTACACAACCACTCATGGCATGCATCTAACAACCAAAAACAGGCTTTTAGCATGTGAAATGACACCCAAACCCCATATAGGGCAGCCCCAAAAATGAATCAAACATAGAAGCATGCACAATGCTTATTCCTAGACATACTAGAGCACACCCTTATGGCATGAAATAGGCTACACATGCATATATACAAGCATGATTTATGGACTGAAAAATGTCCCTAGATGATGCCAAATCATGGGATCAAGACAAGTTAAGCATGCTAGGAGCCAAAACATACAAGGCTTACAAGCCTAAAGTACAAAACAACCATGTGAAGCACACCAAATGGGACTAAAACAGTGGCTCACAGCCCTCTAACATGGCAAAATAATGCTAGCATCTCCATGAAACTAAGCTAAAAACATGCTAAAATCAAGGTCTCAAAGTATGGCATGCTTTTAAGCATAAGAAGGCATTTCAAAGCAAGTATGAGAGACATATTAGAGGTGACAAATCCGACCAAAAACAGAATTTAGACATGCTCCAAAACACTCAAAAAAACTCTTAAATGAAGCCAAACAAGACTATGCATACATGCTATTCTTTGAACCCAAAACAAAGGCAAACAAGGACCAAGGGAAGAGGGGTGTCTCTCCCTTAAATGAGGCTCGAAAATAACATCCTCACCACTGAAAACCCACTGGTTTTCAGTGGTGAGAAGGCCACAGGACACCAAGCAAACAAGGCCTCCAAGGAAAGGCACAAAAGGACTAAAACAAAGCCTAAAAGAGTGAGGCTTCACTCAAATAGACAAATGACCTTAAAGAATGTTCTTGGGCTAGTAAAAACAAGACTTTTTTATCTTAAACACAAACTCAAAAACACAAAGCAAAGAGGGTAAAAAAAGGTTGCAAGAATGGGGAATATAAAGTGATGTTCTTACCCTTGAAGATCCCTTGAAGATCAAATGGTGCAGCCCCTCCCTAGTGCTCAAAACCAGTCCAAAACCAACACAAATAACCTTCCAAGCCTCTCAAACTCAAGCTAAGGTGTAATGGTGTGTGTAAAGGAGCAAAACTAGGACAAAATCACACTTTTTGGCCTTAGATCACACACACAAAGGGAGGGAGATCTTGATATAGATATATGACAGAGGTATATGTATATAAGCTCTGGTTTTGACTCTCAAGAAGCTAACCCTAAACCAAGAGGAGAAGCTCCCCTCTTATAGGCATTTGCAAAGCTTGTCAAACAAGCTTGGAAGGAGTGTATCCCCTCCACACACGTGTATGGAGGGGAGCAAAAGTTACAAAGTTGTCTGAAAATATCCCAGAAAGCAAGTGCACAGTAGTCGGCAGGGCAAAATGGTCATTTTGCCAAAAAGAGTGCCGACCGGCACAAAATAGTGCCGACCGGCACAATATAGTGCCGATGGAAACTCTAGCCAGCCGGTGGCCTCTAGCCCCAGCCGGTGGTGTGTAGGGATGTCTCACAAGGCACTCCCTGCCCTTCCAAGGCAAAACAAAAGTGTTTGGTGCAAAACCAGACACAAAACAGTCAAGTTCGGAGGTCTTGAGGCAAGGCGCGCGAGCCGAGAACTCCGGGAACTCCAAACGAACACGAACATGAATAATCACCGAGCGTTCAAGCGGTGACGTCCAAGTCTTGAGGACGGTCAAAAATGGGGTGTCTACAATCGATTTGTTTCCATCCATGATTTGGTTCTCCCCAGCCGATGCAAAGGCCATTTGCAATATGGTTTAGTTGAAGAGCAATGGTGAAAAGTGAGTGTAGTGTGTCATATTTTCATTTTTTGATTTGAAGTTGTGCCTATTGAGGATTAATTTCACGTTTATCGAGAATGACCATTTGCGAAAATCTATTTTGATGATTTTTAATAAAGTTGACTGATTTTCTCACATTACTTGTTTCAAACCCGAACCTTTTATTCAAACCAAAAGAAGACTTTTCAGTACTCATTGTAGGCGTCTGTAGACACCCCATTTTTGACCGACCTTAAGACTCAGACGTCACCGATTGAGCACTCGGTGATGATGCATATTGTGCTCGTTCTGAGGTTGCGGAGTCTCGGTTGAGAGCCTTGCCTCCGGACTTTAGGACTCTTTTGTGCTTTTGTCTCGATTTGCGAATCAGGTCCTGTTTTCTCTGTTTCCTCTTCCCGAAGCGAGGGCGAGGTCTCGAAGACCATCTCTCAGTGGCCGTAGGCTACGTTTCGTGGACGTAGGCCACTATTCCCGTTTGGAGACCAGTTTTCGGTTTTCAGAGCCGTCGGCCGTACGCCTCGGTTCGGGACAGCTTAACTTTCTCCATTTGCTGCGATTTTTGGCACACACCTTGTTCCCTCTCCCTAGAGGGACACTGTGGCCCGGGAGACCACCTTTGTGGTCGCACGCCACCTCCGGTGCCTAACAGCCTATTTTCAGGGCACCCAGCTGCGCGTTTTGGCCCCCGAACCTTCGTTTTGCATCGGTGTGGGTTCATTTTTGGCATGGACCCTAGTTTCTTTGTTAGGAAGGTGGTATTATGGTGGGAGACCACCTTTTCTTCTTGGAGACCACCTTTCTCTTCGCCGCCCGATTTTCTTGTTAGAGAGCTAGTCTCCCTCACTTTTGGGCCATAATTTCTGGTCTCCCATACCACCACTGAGTTGCATGACCACCAATCTTGGTAGGCTGACCACCTTTTTTTGCTTGACCCTTTTGACCCCTTGGTCTCCCTCACTTTTGGGCCACAATTTCTGGTCTTCCATACCATCATTGAGTTGCATTCACCTAGGAGACCACCAATATGGGCAGGCCGACCACCTTTTTAGCTTGAACCGTTTGACCCCTGGTCGGCCGACCAGGGGGAGTGGTCGGTCGACCACCTAAACTGGTCGGCCAGCTTTCTGCTTTTTTGTCTCAATGAGTTGAAGCCAGCTGTGCCAGCCGGAAGCCTCAGAATGCATCCTCCATACACGTGTATAGAGGATGTTTAAGCTAGCTTTTAAGCTTCTTTGAGAAGCTTTAGATCTTCAACTCTATAAAGGGAAGGGCCCTCTTCCATTGCTACGGTTGAGAATTTTTCTTAAGGCATACATATACTTCTCTCTCTATTTCTCTCCATTTTAGCTCCAAAGGTCCCTTGTTCTTGCACCATTGCACTACACCTCTTAGCCTAACCTCTCCATCATCCATTCAAGCACCTTGGAGCTCATTTTCAGAGGTTGAAGACTTGCTATCTTGGTCCAGAAGTTGTGGTTCCTTTGGCTACAAGGGTAACACTCCATTTCTTTTTTTTTTTTGACATTGTTTTGCTTCATAGTTTAGCTCTATTTGCAAGCATATTTAGGCTTTGTCATAAACTGAAAAAAGTCTTTTTTTGATCTTCTAAACATGTGTGTTTAAGACCATTTTTCGGTTGGGGGTCATCTACCCCCTTGCATGCTTCATTTCCTCATGTTTTGAGCTATGCTTTGGAGCATTTGTGTCGGCCTTGGTTTGGCCTTTTAGCCACTGAAATACAGTGGATTTTCAGTGGCTAACATGTGTCTTTGAGCCTCAAAATCAGAGAGGGGTGACCCTCTCACCCTTTGTTCTCTTTACTAGCTTTCTTGGCCTTCCAAAGGAGCCCCTATTTGCATGTTTCAAAGCCATGCTCCAGGCCATTTTTGATGAGTTTTGTGACCTGCATGACCTCTGTCTAGAGGTGGTTTTTCCATATTAGATGTCTATTATGCATGTGTAGAGTAATCTTCTTCAAGGCCTTTCAAAGGGGCCTTCACTTGCATGCTTCCCAGACTAATTTCAGGCCCTTTTTAGTGAGTTTTAGGGCCCTCATAACCTCTTTCTAGAGGTGGTTTTGCCATTTTATATATCTATCTTGCATGTGTAGAACAACCCTTTTATTGGCCTTTCAAAGGGACACATCATTCTTGCATGCATTGACTGAGTTTCAGTGGGTTTTTGGGCATTATTTGGCATGGAATACTTCTATTTTTGGCTGGTTTGGTGACCTCTCATGTGCTTCATATAGTTGTAGTGCAAATCATGGTTTACTAGCTTATTTTGCATGCTTTGTTGACCCTTTATTTTAGCACTTTTTGGCCTTGCCTTAAACTGATTTTGTGCATATTTTGGACTGCCCTAGCTTTTTTTTTGGGTCTCATGGTTGAAGGATGCTTTTTTTGCATGCTTGTAGTTCAATACACTTGCCTAGCTTTGAGATTTGAGGTCTATTGCATGCATATACTGAGATGTTTTCATGCTTTGGGGTCATTTTGCATCATATTTTAGAGCCTATGTGAATGCCATATCCTCATTTTTTCTTCTCTTTAAGTGTGCTTGAGAGTTGTGCATGAAGGCCTTGTTTTCGAACCATTGAATGAGCTTCATTTCCATGCACTTTGAACCATCATTTTAGGCCATTTTCGCATTGTTTCAGACCTGCCTAGGGTCTGTTTGGGGTTGGTTTTGCCATTCGTGCATTGCTTTGTGTACCTCTAGTGTAACGCACTTCACTAGTTTCGGTATTCGGGCCATCTAGCATGCATTGGGTAACATATTTGCATGATTCGGGACCATTGTACATCATGCTTCAGAGCTGGAAAATGTATGCTTGTATGCCATATTTCATCCTTTGCCATGCTTAGTTAGAGTTGCATGTTGTGCCTTAGGATCGGTCCATTGCATTCATGCATGCTTGCATGTATTTCGGTTGTCTCATTTTCATCATATGGCCACTGATGTGAGTGTGGCTGAGGTCCACTCATATTGGTGTAAGTCCATCTTGCATTTTTATATGCCATTTAGTTCATGTGCGCATGATAGTCTTCGTAAGTGCATTGTGTATGTCATGTTATGTCACGTGTATTGCGTATGCCATTTTAGCCCATAGCATTGCGTATGCTAGGTTGCATGTTAGTCGCATTGTGTATGCCATCTCATCGCTTTGTGTTTGGAGTAGGGTTAGTCCAAACACGGGAAGCGAGGGACGTTTCGTACTCCAAGTGACGAAACGTGTCTCAATTCCCAGCCGCCGACACTCCGGATTACCCATGATGGAGTTTAGGCCTTATTATGCTTATATGCGCATTCATTTCACATTGAGTCGTGCAACTCAACTCCTCAGCCATCATGCATTGAGATGCGTGATTGGTGGTACGAGGATCGAGGTCTACACTCCCTAGTGCTTGTGCAATGACGGGGAGAGTGGTCATGCACACATGTGTTGAAAATACTTTGCCATGCCCCTTTCTTGCTCTCTGTTGCAGCAAATCGGAATCCAGCAACCTTCGGAAGTTTTATACAGTGTTCTAGGACCAATTGTAAAACAGAGGCAAATCGGGGCATCGCAAGGAATTTCCCGACAAAGCGACCCGAGCACGCATGCATCTTTCATCATTCGGAACAAGAGCTGAGGTAGTCCATTTTATAGCTTGCATGCTAGTTTATTCGCTTTCCTAGTTAATTTGTTAATTAATTAGGGTTTGTTAATATTTAATTAGCTAGAGTAGTTAATTATTTATTCGGGCTGCATTATTTATTCGGACCCTCCGAGCGAGGGCAATTGTGTAATAAGTGTGCGTGTGTGTGATGTATGTCTTCCAACCCCACGTCTTTCTCCCTTTTATTTACCAGCTTATGATGGTTAGTTTAGGGCATGTTTCAATTAGCATACTTATGCTCGCATGTTTGCATCCATTCATCTGTCTTGCATGCACCGGGCTCGGCGCATCATACTAACTGCATTGTATTTCAATTCCGAGTTGAATACTTGTTAGTTGTAGCATTTCACATGCCATCTTTAGAATAGCCGAGCCTATTGCAGTTGTATTCCTGCCTATGTTGCATTAGGCATTTCAGTATAGTTAGGATCATGCATGGATTTCTAACATAGCTTCTGTTTTGGCTTGGAGTACTCGGTAAGTGCTTATGCTTTAGTATCCTTGCATGTGTGTGAGTGACTGCCATGATAGCATGCTTACCATGAGGCTATGTGTTTATATGATATAACTGCCTGAATGCCTGTGGGTGAAGGTTGGATTATCTGAATTGGAATAATGTATTGACTGTGAGTTTTAAACCCACTAGATAGTGGCAAATCACCATGTTTTCTAAGCCCACCTGAGGGTGGCAAATCCACATTTTAGCCTACTTACGAGTAGCAAACCGCTTTCAAAAACAAACATGAGATGTTTTGTTCCAATTCAGGCGATCCGGTCTATACTTGTATGTTGTGTGCATCACGTAGTAAATCTAGGCTAATAACCGGAATAAGAGCACATAATGTTTTCAAAACTCGATATCATGGTTAGTAGAGGCCGATCTTTGATCGGGCGAGCGGGGGTGCTCATGAAGTGACCTTCCCCAATCGTACCCCAGTTCCCGAGCCGAGGCAACTTTGGTGATGACGGACACGTGGCCTTAGGCACGAGTCAAGGTTTCCTAAATTCCCCCAAAATAAATATTTAGGTGGCGACTCTATATTTGGCAAAGCAGTCCATGTTTGGCACTTCTTTCTAAAAAATTTGTTTTTCAAAACGATTTGTCGGATTTGGACTCTTTGATGATTCATCGGTCTTGCATTGCACTCTGCGAGATTAGATACAGGACCGTGACATTGAGTCCTGAACTGTAGTGAGCCCAAATGAACAAAACGGGATTCCCTCCCGGGACGTTCGGGGATGTCCACAGTTTCTGGCGACTCTGCTGGGGAGTTAGAAAACTTGACTCGAACTCATGATATCCGGTTTTGACTACACCTATGTGTTTCTTTGCATTACATTTGCATTGGTGCGCCTAGGACACCGTGTTTGCCGTATGCTATTCCTGAACGGTTTGCCGAAAGCTCGCTTCGAGAAGCGTGCCATAAGGCTGACCGGTTGCGGGCTCTGCCACCACGGGAACACAAACCCCGATTTTTACCGGGGCACCCTTTTTGACCATTCAACCTAGTGGATATTCGAAATCCATAGTGACAATTCCAAGCTACGACAGGTTGCTTACTCGATTATAGGTTATTTGAAACCGCTGCGTGCGTAGTGAAACCCTAGCTCCTGACAAAATAGGACAGGGAAACCTTACCCCAACATAGGGGTGTTTTGGCTCTCACTTGTTTTCTATGTGCTTTTAGAGTGCGTCTCTACAGGAATGTGTAACAAGCCCGCGAGGGACCTCGCTACAGTTCGGACTCGATTTTGTTGCGGTTCTAAATCTCGAACCAAAGAGTCCAAATCCGGCAAATCGTTTTGAGAAAAACTGATTTTTTGAAAGAAGTGCCAAACATGGACTGCTTTGCCAGATAACAGAGTCGCCACCTAAATATTTTTTAAATGGGAAATTTAGGAAACCCTAACTCAGTGCCAAAGGCCACGTGTCCGTCATCACCAAAGTTGGCTCGGGAACTCGGGTACGATTGGGGAAGGTCACATCGTGAGCACCCCCGCTCGCCCGGTCAAAGACCGGCCTCTACTAACCATGATATCTGTTTTTGAAAACTTTGTGAGTTCTTATTCCGATTATTAGCCTAGGATTACTATGTGATGCTCGCAGCAAACAAGTATAGACTGGGCCGTCTGAATTGGAACAAAACATTTCATGTTTGTTTGTTTGAAAATTGTGTGATGGTGCTACCCGCAGGTAGGCTAAAATGCGGATTTGCCACCCTCGGGTGGGCTTAGAAAACATGATGTTGCCACTATCTAGTGGGCTTAAAACAAACAGTCAATGCATTGTCCCAATTCAAATAACTCAACCTCCACCCACAGGCATTCAAGGCAGTTATATCATATAAGCACATAGCCTCATGGCAAGCATGCTATCATGGCAACACTCACACGTATGCGAGGATGCTAAAACATAAAACTCACCGAGTACTCCAAGCCAAAACCGAAGCTTATTAGAAATCATGCATGATCCTAAATATGCTGAAATGCCTAATGCAACACATGCAAAATGCAACTATAACAGGCTCGGCTATTCTAAAGATGGCATGTGAAATGCTACAACTATCATGTACTCAATTTGGAATTGAAATACAGATGCAGTTTGGATGATGCGCCGAGCCCGGTGCGTGCAAAACAGATGAATGATGCAAACATGCTGTCATACTATATGCTAATTGAAATATGCCCTATATCTAACCATTATAAGCGGATAAATAAAAGGGAGAAAGACGTGGGGTTGGAAGACATACATCACACTCACACACCCTTATTACAATTATGCCCTCGCGCAGAGGGTCCGAATAAATAATACAGACCCAATGAAAGAATAATACAGTCCGAAATAATACAGTCCGAATAATATACAAATTTCTAATTAATTAACAAATTAATTACAGAAAAGTAAAACTGGCATGCAAGCCAGGGACTGCCTTGCTTCTGATGTATGATGTATGTTGGGCTGCCTGGCGCGAAAATCCACTGGGATGCCCCGATTAGCCTCTGTGTGCACTGTTTCTTGAAATGCGTGCCGGACTCTGAAAAGTTGCCGATTCTGGATTTTGCTGCAACAGAGAGCAGGAAAGGGGCATAGCAATGTATTTCACAAATATATGCATGCCTCGATCCTCGTGCCACCAATCACGCATACCGATGCATGATGGCCGAGGAACCGAATTGCACAATTCAATGTAGGATGAATGCAAATGAATGCTACAACAAAACCTAGCCCCATCATGGATAATCCGGAGTGTCGGTGACTGGGGAATTGAGACATGTTCCGGTACGCGGAGTACGAAATGTGCCTCGTTTCCCGTGCAATATGCATGATATGCATGAAATGCAACTAACATACAACCTAGCATGCACGATGCTATGAGAATGAGATGCCTCGAAATGCGTGCCCACTGGCACGCGAACCGAGGTGATGACATAAAGGCACGAAATGCAATGATGGGCTTACACCAACATGAGAAGGCCTCAGCCACACTCATACGGGATGCCGGAATGATAAAAATGAGGTGCTCGAAGTGCGTGCTCACGGGCACGCAAACTGAGACGATGATGAAATGCAAATCGAATAAAACAGAGGGCCTCGAAATACGTGCCCACGGGCACGCAAACCGAGGCAGAGGCATACGCAATGCAACCGGATAAAACAGAATGTCTCGAAATGCGTGCACACGGGCACGCAAACCGAGGCGGAGGCATACGCAATGCCAATCGGATAAAACAGAATGTCTCGAAATGCGTGCACACGGGCACGCAAACCGAGGCAGAGATGAAATGAGAAAATCGGATACAACCGGGGTGCCTCGAAATGCGCGCCCACAGGCACACAAACCGAGGCAATGACAGAGAAGCATGAAAATGCAAATTGGGCTTACGCCAACATGAGATAGCCTCAGCCACACTCACATAGGCTGCCGTCGGAAAAAAAACAAAGCTGCCTTGAAATGCGTGCCCGCGGGCACGCAAACCGAGGAATGCATGAAATGGCATACGGAATGTAGTGATGGGCTTACGCCAACATGAGAGAGCCTCGGCCGCACTCACATAGGCTGCCAGCGGATAAAAAAAAAAAGTGCCTCGAAATGCGTGCACACGGGCACACAAACCGAGGCAATGCATTAAAGCATAAAATGACATGGAAAATGATATGCAAACATGCAAAACAAAATTCAGCCACTAAATAAAGGGGAAAACAGCCCCGAAATGATGCGAAACGACAATCAACGCATGAAATCAACCCGAAATGCAATTCTAAGTGCCCGAAATGGCCTATAGCCATGCTAAACATGCACAATTGACATATGACAGCAAAAACAGTAGATAGGCAGTCCCAAAAATGGCATTTTTTCAGTACAAAACAAGGCAAAATTATGATCACAAGTATGGCAACAATAGCTTGCAAAAATACGGAAAAAGAGATGAATTACAAAGCAAGTGATATCTACAATGCTCAAACCCAAAAAAACAGTTCTACAACATTAAAGAGGGGCCAAAAATATGCACATTATCAAGAGATGACAACCTCTAAATCAGTATGTATATATGCTAAACATAGCATGCAAAATAAGGGCCAAAAGAGGGTTATAAAGAGAGGTACCAAATGGATGCACCAAACCACTTAAGACCCTTGACAAAAAGTGTAGAATAGACCAAAACAAGACACTCTCTAAGCCTTATGGAGGCTCAAAACAGTAGCTAAACAAGTCTAACAAAGCATGCAAATTTACGGTAAAATGAAAGGATTTCAAGGAAGTACCAAAAATATACACCAAATGTCTTAAGACCCTAAACAAAACATGACAAGGAGACAAAACTAAGGCTATTTATAAGCCTGATGAAGGCTGAAATCCGGAGCCAAATAAGTCTAACAAAGCATGCAAAATAATGAACCAAAGAGAGGTCTTGAGACAAGTAGTATATAGAAAATTCAAACAGCAAAATTTCCTTCTACAACATTTAAGAGGAGCCTAAAATATGTATATTTACAGTAGATGGAAACCTCAAAATCAGCATAAAATCATGCTAGAAATGCCATGCAAAATAGGGCCACCAAAAGGGCTACAATGAAAAGTATGTAAAGCATTCACCAAATAGCCAAACATTCTTGATGAAACATGTAAAGGGGGTCAAAATAAGACCCCTTTCAGTTCTGACCAAGGCCAAAACCAAAAACACAAAGGGCTACAAAACCATGCAAAAATCAAGGCCTAAAGAGGATTATAAAGGAGATGGTACAAGCTTTCACCAAACATGGTTGAGCCCTTCTTCAATGTTGAAGAGGGGCTCAAAATAAGCACTTCATAAGTTCATGGCAGCCACGAAATCAGATCATACATAGGCTAGAACTTTGATGCAAGAAATGAGCTAGAAAGAGGGAAATGACCACTCACCCTTGTAGACAAGTCTTGGATGCTTCTTTGCTTGAGAAGTGGTGCCTCCTAGCTGCTAGAAAGCTTCCTTAGCTGCTGGAAATGGATTGGTGGTGGTTGTGCTTGAAGATGATGAAGAAATGGCCTAGAACCTTGAAGCTTTTTAGGGTTTTGGCTATGGAAAATGGAAGCTTTTGAATATCCAAGGCTCAAAGATTTTTTTTCTCCTCTCAAATGAGGTTCGGCAGCTGCTGGAAAATAGACAAGAAAGAGGGACTAAAAGGAGGGCCAAAGGGTTAGAAATATCTTGCCTCAAATATCTAGATATTTTGAGGGCAAAATATCTAGATATTTTGAGGGCAAAAAGAAAAGATTTTGTTCGGCCACGAAGTGGGCATCTGAGACCGCAGTGTTCTTCGGAATGATGAAACAGAGATACCTGCCAAAATTGAACAAAAAATAATGCAAAACGAAAGCTCGGGGACCAAAACCGCGCGGGGTCCCGAAAATGGGCTGCCGGGCACCGGAAGTGGTGTTCGGCTGCGAAGTGGGTCTCGGAGACCCCAGTGTCCCTCGGAAGGACCAAACAGAGGTGTCTGCCAAAATGAACAGACATCGATGCAAAATGAATGCTCGGGGCCAAAACCGCGCGGTTCGGGATCCCGAAAATGGGCTGCCGGGCACCGGAAGTGGTGTTCGGCTGCGAAGTGGGTCTCAGAGACCCCAGGGTTCCTCAGTGTGACAAAATAGAGGTACCTGCCAAAATGAACAGACATCGATGCAAAATGAATGCTCGGGGCCAAAACCGCGCGGTTCGGGATCCCGAAAATGGGCTGCCGGGCACCGAAAGTGGTGTTCGGCTGCGAAGTGGGTCTCAGAGACCCCAGGGTTCCTCAGTGTGACAAAATAGAGGTACCTGCCAAGAATCAGAGAAAACCGATGCAAAATGAAAGCTCGGGGCCCAAATCACGCAGTTCGGGGTCCCGAAAATGGACTGCCGGGCACCGGAAGTGGTGTTCGGCTGCGAAGTGGGTCTCAGAGACCCCAGGGTCCCTTAAATGGGAGTAAATGAGATGCATGCCAAAAACCGGAGAAATCGGAGATGGTTGGGCGGTCCCGAACCGAGGCACACGGCCTAACGGCTCCGAAAACCGGGAACCGGGCTCCGAAATGGGAAAAATGGCCTACGGCCACGAAAAGTAGCCCACGGCCACTGAGAGATAGTCTACAGGACCACTCCCTTCCCGCGGGAAAGAAAATGGAGAAAACTGAGTCTGGTTCGCAAACCGAGACAAGGCACAGAAGAGAATTCGGAAGTCCGGAGGCAGGGCACACGGCCGCGACTCTGAGACTTCTGAACGAGCACAATATGCATCATCACCGAGCGCTCAATCGGTGACGTCTGAGTCTTAAGGTCGGTCAAAAATGGGGTGTCTACAGTTGCCCTCTTTGACAGAACTCGGAAGTCACAACAATGACGGGAGTGAATGTCAAAGCCCAGAGACGACCCATTTTTGACAAGGCCGAAGACTTAGACAATCATACAAGATGAACAGATAAATGTATGCCCGCAAGCGTGCCTTCAGGCAAAAAGGGGGCAAAACGCAAATGATATGCAGGAAGATTTTGATAATTGGACTTACACGCTACGCGAAGCCGGTTTGACAATTGGACTTATACGCTACGCGAAGCCGGTTTGACAATTGGACTTATACGCTACGCGAAGCCGGTTTGACGATTGGACTCATGCAATGCGAAGCCGGTTTGAAGATTGGACTTACACGCTACGCGAAGCCGGTTTGAAGATTGGACTTACACGCTACGCGAAGCCGATTATCATTCATGATCATGCAAAGAGAGTTGTAATGAAGCAAGTATGCAAAATAAATACAACATTTTAAGCGAATGCTATGCAAGCAAGTAAACTCGAGCCAAACTACATCTCATGCAGAAAGGATGAAAGAGAATTAAGCAATTCTCACGGTTTCACGCGGAGAAGGCTAAAAGTGACTACCGAGAATACCCGGAGTCTCAAGCACAACATCTCTCAGTGTATCGTACACAGGAGAGGAAAGAGTAACACTTCTCAGCGTAGTACACGCGAGAAGAAAGATAAAATTTCTCAGCGTATCACACGCAAGAGAAGAAGGGCAGACCTCTCAGCATATCACATGCAAGAGAGGGGAAGATCATCTCTCAGCGTATCACACGCAAGAGAGAAAAAGGTAAATTTCTCAGCGTATCACACGCATAAGAAGGAAGACAGACCTCTCAGCATATCACATGCAAGAGAGGGAAAGAAGCATCTCTCAGCGTATCACACGCAAGAAAGGAAAGGTGAATTTCTCAGCGTATCACACGCATAAGAAGGAAGACAGACCTCTCAGCATATCACATGCAAGAGAGGGAAGGAAGCATCTCTCAGCGTATCACACGCAAGAGAGGAAAGGTGAATTTCTCAGCGTATCACACGCATAAGAAGGAAGACAGACCTCTCAGCATATCACATGCAAGAGAGGGAAGGAAGCATCTCTCAGCGTATCACACGCAAGAGAGGAAAGGTGAATTTCTCAGCGTATCACACGCATAAGAAGGAAGACAGACCTCTCAGCATATCACATGCAAGAGAGGGAAGGAAGCATCTCTCAGCGTATATCACACGCAAGAGAGGAAAGGTGAATTTCTCAGCGTATCACACCATAAGAAGGAAGACAGACCTCTCAGCATATCACATGCAAGAGAGGGAAGGAAGCATCTCTCAGCGTATATCACACGCAAGAGAGGAAAGGTGAATTTCTCAGCGTATCACACGCATAAGAAGGAAGACAGACCTCTCAGCATATCACATGCAAGAGAGGGAAGGAAGCATCTCTCAGCGTATCACACGCAAGAGAGGAAAGGAAGCATCTCTCAACATATCACATGTAAGAGAGGGAAGGAAGCATCTCTCAGCGTATCACACGCAAGAGAGGAAAGGTGAATTTCTCAGCGTATCACACGCATAAGAAGGAAGAAGACCTCTCAGCATATCACATGCAAGAGAGGGAAGGAAGCATCTCTCAGCGTATCAACGCAGAGAGGAAAGGAAGCATCTCTCAACATATCACATGTAAGAGGGAAGGAAGCATCTCTCAGCGTATCACGCAAGAGAGGAAAGGAAGCATCTCTCAACATCACATGTAAGAGAGGAAAAGAAGCATCTCTCAGCGTATCACACGCAAGAGAGGAAAGGTGGCATCTCTCAACATACAATGCAAGAGAGGAAAAGATCAACAATGCAAGTGAAAAAGGTGCATAACAATGCGGTAGAGTGTGCATAACAATGCAACGAATGAGCATAACAATGCTAGTGGTGTGCATAACAATGCAAGTGAATGAGCATAGTGTGATTGACACACAAGTGAGCAGAGTATGATAGATATACTAAAGGTGACACATAGTGTGATAGATGCACTATGTGAACAAGTGTGATTGATACACTAAAGGTGTGTGATGGATACAAAAAGTGAATATGTGCGTGATAGATACACAAAATGGATGAAGTGTGATTGATACACTAAAGTGAAGAGAGTGTGAGTGACACACTAAGTGAAAATGTGTGTGATAGATACACGAAATGAATGAAGTGTGATTGATACACTAAAGTGAAGAGAGTGTGAGTGACACACTAAGTGAAAATGTGTGTGATAGATACACAAAATGAATAAAGTGTGATTGATACACTAAAGCAAATGAAGTGTGTTAGATACACTGAGTGAAGCAAATAAAGTGTGATTGATACACTAAAGAATGATCTCAAATGGAACTCCTTTGAATGAACCGTACATACAATATCGTGCATGACTGAGAAAGAAACTTGACAGGTACAATGCATTACAATGCATGATGCTTAAGGAAAGCAATAAATGGACAAAGTGGCGCTTTAGAAAGCACTCATGAGGTGAGTGGCGGTGAACCGCTTTACTCTGATGGGGATCCCCTCGTGCTCTTCGAACACTTTACCTTGAACACACAGCACAAAGGCTCTGGAATGCTAACAAGTAAACATCTGCATATGGGAGCCACGGCTGCCGCTTGTCTTCCTGATCATACTCAAACTTTCCCTATTC
>JAPPVO010007178.1:0-13492 GCA_030407325.1 Camellia japonica
ACTATTCCACAAGGACAAGAGTATCCATCAATTCTGAGTCCTGAAAATGAGAAAAGAGATGAAAACAGCTCATGAATAAAACAGATAGTATTAAATCAAAGCCACACACGCATCATGAGAATGCATAACTCAAAAACACACATGAGAGCTCATATAAAGAATGTGTGTGTGTGCAATCCTTGAGAACCACAAAGCTAGAGTTAATCCTCGTAGTGATCTGATGGCTGGACCTCCAACAAGCGTAACTGACCATCATAAAGAAAAGTCAAACCACTAGGAATCACGGGGTATTTGTTGAGTAAATGCGGAAGCTCCCCCTCAGACAATGACCCTTTTTTTTTTTTTTTTTTTTTTTAAACTTTTCTTTCTTGTGGGCACTCACTGGTGGCATACACGCTCAAGAGTATGGAGACCAAACCAGAGAAGAATGAAATCAAAATGATGGCCCCTCTGAGGTAGCCTTTTCCTAATGCCCGGAAATCATGTACTGAGGGAGAAACCATGGAAGTGAAATAAGATGGTAGATGGTTAAGAGACTTAACATCACCCATGATATACCAGTATAGGTCAATTCCTCTGAAAGAGTACAAGAAACACTGTCAGTGGTCCATAGAGAACTTTGATCACTTGTGCGGAAACCCCTGCAACAGTTTATCTCAAGGATGTGTACAGAATGAGATCATGAAGTAAATGAGTATGGGCATTCAGAATGAGCTATGAACAAAGATGAAAAAGATCTTGTATGCAACATGAGCAGTGTTCATATAAAATTTGATGTGCAAAGATATTAGAACTCAATCATAGATTCTCACATCCAAGAACAGTAAGTCAACCACTCACACTCACCTCACAGGAAACAACCTAGTTACTGAGACATTACACCCAAGGTCTTTCTAAGAAACTCAAATCGAAGAAGATCAAGGGGTTTTGTAAAAATATCAGCTTTTTGATGCTCAGTAGAAACATGTTCCAAAACAACAAGGCCTTCATCCACTAACTCTCGAATAAAATGATGACGGATGTCAATGTGTTTGGTGCGAGAGTGTTGGACAGGATTTTTTGAAATGTTTATGGCACTTGTGTTATCACAAAAAAGAGTGAGAGTGTTCTGTTCTATTCCATAATCATGAAGCATTTGCTTCATCCACAACATTTGGGCACAAAACTCCTGCAGCAATGTACTCAGCCTCAGCAGTGGAAAGAGAGATGGCATTCTGCTTTTTACTATGCCAAGAAACCAGATTATTTCCAAGGTAAAAACACCCCCCGATGTACTTTTCCTATCATCAGCACACCCTGCCCAGTCGGCATCAGAAAAACCAGTAATTTCGGCTGTAGTATCAGTGGAAAACCAAACCCCATACCCCAAGGTCCCATTAACATACTTGATGATGCGTTTTACCGCAAGAAGGGAGACTTTAGGACTGGCTTGGTAACGAGCACAAACACCGACACTGAAAGAAATATCAGGACGACTGGCTGTGAGATACAAAAGACTCCCTATCATACTCCTATAAAGGGTAGGATCAACATCAATACCAGAGGAATCTTTGGAGAGGTGAAGACTGGTGCTCATGGGAGTGCGTGCATGTTTGGAAGACTCAAGACCAAACTTTGACACAAGATTTTAGTACATTTAGACTGAGAAACAAATATGCCCGAAGGAGACTGTTTAATTTGGAGACCCAAAAAATAAGACAACTCTCCCATCATGCTCATCTCAAACTCATGTGTCATGCAATCCGAAAAATATTTCACAAGATGATCAGTAGTGGAACCAAACACAATATCATCAACATATATCTGAGCAACAAGAATATGAGACTTAGTATGTTTCACAAATAAAGTCTTATCCACACTACCCTTTTGAAAATCATTATCAAGAAGAAAGGTAGTAAGTCTATCATACCAAGCCCGAGGGGCTTGTTTCAACCCATACAAAGCCTTGTCTAACTTGTAGACATGATTAGGACATTTAGGGTCCTCAAACTTACCCATTCAGAAAGGCACTTTTCACATCCATTTGAAACAATTTAAAGCCAAGAAAACATGCAACACCAAGCAAAATGCGAATAGATTCAAGACGTGCAACTGGGGCAAACGTCTCATCATAGTCAATACCCTCTACTTGTGTGTAGCCTTGAGCAACCAACCTAGCTTTATTCCTTACAACAGTACCATTCTCATCAGATTTGTTTTTGAAGATCCACTTGGTACCTATCACATTCATGTCTCTAGGTCTGGGAACAAGAGTCCAAACTTTGTTACGCTCAAATTGACCTAATTCTTCATGCATAGCATTGACCCAACTATCATCTAGCAAGGCCTCTTTAAAATTCTTAGGTTCAATTAAAGAAACATAACACATGTGTGATACCTCATCCCGAATCTGTCTTCGGGTTTTCATTCGATCCGAAACACTTCCAATCACCTGTTGAGCTGGATGATTCAGTTTCACCCTTGCTGATGGTTTAAGTTCAGGACTTGCGGTGATAGGGGCAACAGGAGTGATGTCCCTTTGAGCACTCTTGGGACTTGAACTTACCTGTGAGGATGGTGCTGTAACATTTTCTCGTGATTGAACCTCAGCTTCTCCTTGATTTTGTGATTCAGTATCCAAGATTGGGGACTCACCATTGTCATCCTCATTTGTTGCCGGAGTAGGAGAACCTGTGTCATCTATAACCACATTGATAGATTCCATTAATGATGAAGTTCGCAGGTTATAGACTCGAAAAGCCCTACTATTGGTTGAATACCCTAGGAAAATACCTTCATCACTTCGGGAGTCAAATTTGCCCAAGGGCTCTCTATCTTTGAAAATGTAACACTTACTCCCAAAAGTTTTGAAGTATTTTACATTAGGTTTCAAACCCTTCCACAATTCATAAGGAGTTTGTAAAGTGCCGGGCCTTAAATACACACGATTTATGACATAAACCGCAGTATTTAGGGCTTCGGCCCAAAACTTTGGAGGAAGACTCTTACTAAGGAGCATGACCCTAGCCATTTCTTGAACAACTCTGTTCTTCCTCTCAACCACTCCATTTTGTTGTGGAGTAATAGGTGCAGAAAACTCATGCTTAATTCCATGCATATCACAAAAATCCGAAAACGAACTATTTTCAAATTCACGACCATGATCAGTTCGGATTCTTATGATACGCCCAATGGAAACACCCTGTTCATTTTGGATTTTAAGGACTAAAGCCTGGAAAGCATTAAACGTATCAGATTTTTCCCTTAAAAAATTTACCCATGAGAATCGAGTAAAATCATCAACAGTTAAAAAAAATGTATCTTTTACCTCCAATGCTTTCAGTGCGAGTAGGACCCATTAAATCCATGTGAACCAATTCAAGGGGACATTTGGTTGTAAAGCTGTTCACCTTTTTATGAGGAGCACGGGTTTGCTTGCCAAGCTGACATGGTCCACACACATGGCTCAAATTCTTACCCAGTTTAGGAACTCCTCTCACAAGCTCTTTGTTGGCTATCTTAGTTAGGTCTTTGAAATTCATGTGACCTAATCTTTGATGCCACAGATCAATGTTACTTATGATGGCAGAATGACAAGTGAGATCATTAGTTGTAAGAATCCCATAGCAGTTATCAGATGTGCGAACCCCATGTACAATACTTTAGTATTTCCCTTTTTATCCAAAATTTCACATTATCTTTTGAAAACAATACTTCATGATGGGAATCACACATTTGACTAATGCTCAAAAGATTGCTTTAAGGCCATCAACAAGTAAGGCATTATCTAGCTTGGAAGACCAGCAACACTTATAGAACCCTTACCAATGACTCTAGAAGTGCCGCCATCTCCAAAGGTAACGATTCCTCCTTCATATTTTTCAAGAGAGGTGAAGTAGGATTTGTTACCGGACATATGACGAGAGCACCCACTATCAAGATACCACATGTGTGAGTCACGTGCTTTTAGAGCAGTGTGAGCAACAAAACAAGTCAAATCATCTTTTCTAACCCAAATCTTTTTAGTCTTGGTGTTCTGCCTAGACATGTAAGGTTGTCTCCTAACCCAAAAAGTTAGAATTTCTACCCTTTTGAGACACCTTACCAAACAGTTCAAAACAGTAAGGACGAATGTGGCCATACCTACCACAGTGATGACAAATAAAAACAGGTTTTACCTCCTTTTTGTTGATCTTACCTGCTTTTGCTTGATGAAGAGAAGGATCAACCTGGTCTATCTTCAATTTGCCCTTTGCTTGAGTCTTCAAGTTATGTGAAGTAGAGGCCTGTCCCTTGTGAGCTGTCGCACCATAGCCTAGCCCTCTTTTGTCAGAACCCATTTGTTGAGACCCGAGTATGTCTTCTAGAGATCTGGAACCTTTGTTCCACATGGCAATTGTTGCTCTAGCAATACGGAGTTCTTCATCTTTCTGTCTGACTTTCTCTTCCAATGCAGCTTGTGACAACTCAAGACTTTCAAGTTTTTCTTCATATGTGGAATACACCTTCAGAAGTTCATTCCTTTCAGTTTCACAGGATAGAAGTTTTCCACATAAGTCTTGCCTGTCACTTGAGATCTTGATGACATTCTGTTTTGCTGTCAAGAGTTCTCCTTTGAGCCGGACATTCTCACTCTCACATGTTTTGAGCTTGAGAGAGAGTTTGTCGTTGGTTTTAGACAAATTCAGAGATTCCTCGTACAGCTTCTCGTAAGCTTGTTGTAGTTCATCGCCATTGATCTCATCAATGTCTTCAGATATTTCATCATCCTCTCTTTGCTCCTCATTCTTCTTGACCTCGTCCACTCTAGCAACCAAGACAGATAAGTTGTTGGGTGGTGGTGGAGGTGGATCTCTTCCTTCATGGAATTGGCTCAGAATTTCCCATGCATCTTTAGCCTTTGTGCAGTGAACAACCCGTTGCTGTTCTTCATTGGAGATTGCACCACGAATAATGATCAGGGCTCTCTGATTGCCCGGATTATCTGCACTTTCTGTATCTTCTTCAATGGCTTGCCAACCTTCTGGTTCAAAGGCTCAGAAAAGCCCTCATTCTGATTTTCCAATACAGATAGTTAGTCCCATCAAAGGTGGGAGCATGATGCAAGTTTTGACCACGAGTTGATTCCAAATGCTTTGGAAGAGGTTGAGAAACCGTGGCCCAAAATGCCATGAAAGCACTATCCCCATCTTCACCAGATTCAGGTTCTTCGGGTTCTTGCTCCGACCCGCTTTCATCATCCCAAGTTACGGTGTAGACTTTCTTCCGATTCTTTTTCGAAGGGCATTCAAGGGACATATGCCCAAAACCTTGACATTCATAGCACTTGACCCCTGGCCCCCTTACAATCTTCTTTCAGTAGTTTGAGCAAATTTTGGTGGAAGAGTTTTGGGTTTGTCATTACTCTTATCTTTTGAAATAGGGGCTCTGAAATTAGGCTTCTTTTTCAAAAAATTTTTAAACTGTTTTGTAAGCATAGCCGTCATCTCAGACTCTAAATCAAATTCAGTCTCTGGAGGTTTTGCAGTTTCATGAGCACTCGTGAAAGCCATAGTTTCTTTTTGCTTTTTCTTTGAAATTTGGTGGGCTTCATAAGTCTGCAAATTTCCAACCATTGATCGAGCTTGAGGTATCAACATTCTGAGCCTCCTCAATGGCTGTCACCTTTGATTGGAACCTCTCGGGAAGGACCTCAAAATTTTTCCAACAACTTTCTTCTTCCGGGATTTTTTCACCGAGAGTGAAACAGGAATTCACGATATCACTGAGTTTAGCATAGAAATCATCAAACGTCTCATCGTCGCGCATAAAAGGGTTTCAAAGGTGGAGGTGAGACGTTGAAGTTTTGACCTTTTAACAGAGGTAGTACCTTCGTGAATTGTTTCAAGAATATCCCACGCCTCTTTTGCTATTTCACACGTGCAAATTCGACGGAATTCTTCAGGTGTGACAGAGCAGAAGAGGGAGTTGAGAGCCTTGCTGTTCCAACTCGAGTTCTGATAATCAGTTGTGTCCCATTTATCAAGGGTTTAGGAATATCAATGCCATTAACGGTGATTGTAGGTTCACTCCACCCAAAGATTACGCAGTGCCAAACTTTCTCATCGATGGATTTTAAAATGCTCTCATACGAGCTTTCCAATAAGAATAGTTTGTACCGTCTAGTAAAGGGGGTCTATGAGTCTTACCTTCACGAATAGAATCCATGATACTAGTCATACAAAATCACACTCCTATAGTTTTGAAAAAAAAAGTTTTTGATAAACAAAGAGTGACCCGCTCTGATACCAAGTGAAAATCCTACGTGATTCGTGATTAGATCAAGATTAACGTATTCCAAATCCCAACAATTCAAAACACTCAACCTAAAATCATCAAGCACTTACGAGAGTGATTTTAGTTTGTTTGTTTTTAAGAATAAACAATAAATCAACACAAACGATTTTTTACGTGGAAAAAACCACAATTGAAGAACCTTCAATTGTAATCAAAAACCACGGGCGAACCGCCACTGATCAATCCACTACTGAAGAACTAAAAGATTACAAAGATACCATACAAATTACCCAACCCAGTCAATTTGTCTCTGAATCTTCTGTAACTCTTTCACCACGCCTTCGTCACGGAACTGATCTTGAAGTTGATTCCACACCACAACTTCACTTGTCGAATTAACGACTGCGTAGAATCAAACGCCTTTTGAATTCTACGTTTTAATCTTCGGAATCCACTGAAGAGAACTCACTTGAATTTTAAGAATCAATGATTTCTACTAGAGCCTTCGCTCGAGCCACGAACTCTTCGCTCGAGCGAGGAAACAACACTTTCAGGTTTTTGTGTGGAAGCAGTTGTTCGCTCGAGCCACCTTCATCTCGCTCGAGCGAGCATTGACCTTCGTTCGATCCATCAATTCTATGCTCGAGTGTACATTCACCCCCTTCAGGTTTTAAACCAGACGCAGTCCTTCGCTCGAGCGAGGACATCTTCGCTCGAGCGAGGAAGACAAAAATGCACAAAAAATTACAACTCAATCACTGAGTTTTGTTCGCGGGATTTTGACAAGATAGGACCTAACAATTTGTTTGTTTATTTTAATTGATAGTAGGATACTTGCGGGTGTGCTGTCTTTTTTTATTTTATTTTAATTAATAGTAGGGCATTGGCGGGTGTGCTATTTTATTTATTTGTTTGATTTTAATTGATAGTAGGGCACTTGCTTTTGTGTTTTTGAATTGATTTGCTTTTAATTGACCAATATATCAAAATTCAATTTTTTATGATTTCATTAGAGATGGATACAGCGGTATGAGCTACTTTTTGCAATATAGATTGTGCATTCCTGAATGGGAAAGTAGGATGAACCAACCTATTAGAGCAGAGTTAGAGGTGAATGGTGTCATGTCACATGCATTATAAGGTATTTAATTGAGGTTAAGAATAATTAAAACAATATGTATGCCATTCAAGGTTAGAGAAACACTTAATTTATCAGGAAAACAATATGTCCATATGGTGAGAATTGGAAACACTGCACACAAGAAATTTCTCCCAAGAAACAAGAAATAAATATATAAATCAAATAATGAAAAAAAGTTTCACCAGCACAAACACCTTCAAATCATCTTTGAAATGGGCCAATGTTTTTACCAAAGCCAGGTGAAGAAAAGATTCACCTAAATACTAAACTGGGAATACCTCTTTAATTTCACCTCTTTAATACTAAACTGTTGGTACTATGACATCTCATTGTTGATGTCATGTTACAGATGAAGTTGTTATGTATGTTTGGCCTATTTAAAAAAACTTATTATATATGTTTGGGAGTTTCCAGCAAACATAACTGAAACTCGGCTTTGCTCAAAGTTAGGTAGAACGCATGTTTTATTGTGGACCACAAAGAAGGTAAAACAATTTCCCTATTTTGTGTGTCCATATATAATGTTGATACTTGAGTATAGATTTTAAGAAATTGAGATTAATGACATGAGTCGGTTACTATGGTGCTTTGACATACAATTAAGAATGTACAATTGGGAAATGTTGAAATCCTAAATGATCAAGTCGTGGATTTATGATTTAAAGAAACCATTGTGCTCGGGATGTGATACAATTTTTAGGCCTAGCGATCCAAACTCTAGGTGAGTGGTGATATTTGAATTTGGAGCAACATCAATGGTTGTCCGGGTGATTTGTATGTCTTTTTCATTTGGCTTGATAGCATGTGTAGTTAGCTTTAACATAAGCTCCTGTGCTTTCTCAAGTCTAATCATATGGAGGCTCCTTAATTTATTTGCTTTTAATTAATATCAGGGCACTGGTGGGTGTGTTTTTTTATTTATATGTTTATTTTAATTGATAGTAGGATACATACGGGTGTGTTGTCTTTTTTTTTTTTTAATTAATAGCAGGGCACTGGCGGGTGTGCTATTTTATTTATTTGTTTCATTTTAACTGATAGTAGGGTACTTGCTTCTGTGTTTTTGAATTTATTTGCTTTTAATTGATAGCAGGGCACTGGCGGGTGTACTTATTTATTTGTTTGATTTTAATTTATAGCAGGGCACTGGCGGGTGTGCTTTTTTATTTATTTTTTTTAATTTTAATTGATAGTAGGGTACTTACAGGTGTGCTTTTTATTATTTGCGTATTATTGATAGCAGAGCACTGACTGGTGTGCTTATTTGTTCATTTTCTTTTAAGAATTAATAATTGATAGCACAGTATTGGTAAACTTCGTACAATGCATTAAAATAAGGGGATTTTCAATAACTTTGTCATTAATGGTAAGTCAGGTTATGTTTTCAATAGCTATGTTATAGCGACCCCGGTCTTTTCCCATTTGATTGTTGTATCCGGACTTATGTTCCGTAGATTCCGTCACATTATTGTTGGTGTTGTTGTCCTTTAATTCCTTTATTCTGAGTTATAGGATATGTTGGGCAGATTATGTTACAGGTTGGTTGGGTTTGAAACCAAGAGTTGCTGCCCAGTTTTTGGGTTGGTCGCTCGAGCGAGCTTTTCTTCGCTCGAGCGAGGTCATTGTTTTTGTTTCTTCGCTCGAGCCAGGGTTCCTTCGCTCGAGCGAGCTTTGCGTCCAGTACATAGACCTGAGAGCAGTGTTTTCTGGCTCGAGCGAGATTTTCTTCGCTCGAGCGAGCTGTGTTTGTTATTCGCTCGAGCGAGGATTTCTTGTGTCTGGTCGCTCGAGCGACCAGGTCTTCGCTCGAGCGAGCCTATCAGATTTAAATACGCAGCAGCGTGTTTTAAAACAGTTTTTCAGCCCCTTTCAGTTTATAAAACCCTAGGTTACGAGTTCTCTCTCTCCCAACTCATCTTCTCTCTTAGGATTGATCTATTTAGAGTGTGTATCTACCCTAGTTCCTTCTTAAAAAGGTAGAGGAGAGTGAGGGCTACATTTTAATCTGAGAAATTGTTGGTTTGGAGCACTTTGGAGTTTTGGGCATCATCTTCATCTTC
This sequence comes from Camellia japonica, assembly GCA_030407325.1. Taxonomy (NCBI): domain Eukaryota; kingdom Viridiplantae; phylum Streptophyta; class Magnoliopsida; order Ericales; family Theaceae; genus Camellia; species Camellia japonica. The sequence continues at coordinate 9,457 of JAPPVO010007178.1, forward strand.
TCCTTTTTGAGTTATTTCTTCGAGGTAGGGATTTCCTACTCCATTTATACGCTTTAATCCTAAGTGGTGGTATTTTGGTATGTGGGGGTAGTTTGGTAATTTTGGGAGAAACCTTAGGGTTTCGTCATAGATTAATTTATATAATTAATTTGAAGGAAGATTGTGATATTGGGGTAAATTCATGAGATTGGGGAATTTAATGGTTTAATGATGTATTTGGTAGTTTAAATACTTACCTTTGAGAATATTGAAATTACATTTATTGTTATAGTTATTTCTTGCTTAGAAATAATTGTTTTGGGCTATCGGTGGAGGATAGCCATTGATTGTTGTAGACCTTGCATGCGGCTTAGGTATAACTGAAATTGAGTCAATTGTTTGACTGTTAAGAATACAGAACATTCGTGTATTAATTATGTGTTGTATATGGCAAGTATTGATTATGTTGCATATGCATTTGGTTTTGGAGGAGATAGGGGATGAACTCCACGGTTTAGGGGAAGATAGGGGATGGACCTCTAAACCGGAATTGTTGGGAGGAGATAGGGGATGGACTCCAGTAGCATCACTTATATGTGTGCTTATTGATTAATAGCAATATTTCAATTTATTGTTGATATGATACATCACCAAAATGTGTATCAATTGGGAAGTATGGAAGTGAAATTGATTGTGATTGATATGATACCAACATGTGTATTCGTTATGTTAGGTTTAACTTGAATTGTTATTCCTGTTGAATTGGAAGCATTGTTAATAAAAGATGAAACCTCAGTTGAGTTATTTGGCCAGGTTCTGAGCCATAAATGGAAAGTGAATTATGCCATAGACAATGTGTCATAGGCAATGTAGACATTCGTGTCATGAATTTGTAAATTGAATATCCTGTGTTAACCATGTATCGGGTGCTACTGCTTTAGTTAATTCTTATGCTTGGTTTAGTATTTCTCTACTGGGTTGTGGCTCACCCTATATGGGAACTTCATTTTCAGGTTCAGGTGGTTCACTACCTCCAAGGACTTAGCTTGTGAGGATTTGGACGCGGAGATTCGTCTTTTTATTTATTTGTTTTTATTTGATACATATAAACATTCAAGCCTAGGGCTTTATTTGTATTGAGTTAGAACTCTTATTTCTTTGTGTCCAAGTGTTGGCTTGGCAAGATGTAAGCCCGTAGAGCATTTATTTTGATGTTACATGTAACGCTTTTATTTAGTAATACTCTGAGGGATAATAGAATGTTTCGTTTTCTATTAATGCATGTTAATCTTATATATGATGGGATTTATTTTGAGGGCGTTACAACTTGGTATCAGAGCGTACCGGGTTTGAATACTTTGGGTACGTGGGAAGTGATTAGTATCACAATGGGTTCGTCTCGTTTGATAGAGACTTAGTGTAATGATTACATGCTTATATGATAACATGTTTATGTGATTATGTGGGTATGGAATGTAGTTCCTAGGATGTTGATTGGATCCTTGAGTCTCTGAAAGTCTTGTTGGAAAGGCACTTGATCAATGTTGTTTCCAACCGGAACTTTAGTGGCGCCTCGGGACTATCATTATCCAGGAATGAAATTCGTAGGTGCTTATGTGATTATGTGCTTACGTGGTGTGATTTATTGTTGTCCAATGTATTAGGACGTGAGTGTTATAGTTTTGGCACATTATTTAGAGTGATAACGTCTTTGTTTCCTTTATTAGGATGTCAGGACGAGGAAGAGGTCGTGGTAGGCGTGGTAGGCAGGCCAGGCAGGAAGTGCCTATACCGGAGGAAATTCCGCAGTTCAGGAGGGTGTCGGCCAGGCCAATGTGGCCGAGCCAGTAGGACAGCAGGTTATGGGTGCTTTGGCCCGGGAGATAGCAGGGGCATTTCAGGCATCTGTTGGCATTCTGAGGGCTGCGAATCCAGCCCAGGTTGCTGTTGCTGCAGATGCAGGACCTTCTTTTCTGAAGAGGGAGTTCTTCCGGTCCAATCCGGATGAGTTTTTGGGGGATCCTAAAGAGCCGCTTAAGGCTGATGAGTGGCTCGAACAGACAACGAAAATGTTTGAGATGCTTGGCATCGAAGACGAGGGGTTGAAGGTGACCTTGGCATCTTACCAGCTGAAGGGGGATGCGGGTCAGTGGTGGAAATTCATTAAGGCTCGTATTGGAGGTACATGGGAGGCGTTTGTGAATGCTTTCCAGGAGAGGTATTTATCTCCAGCAGTTAGGGAGAAGTTGAGAGATCAGTTCTGCCAGCTGAAGCAGAATAGTTCATCAGTGGCTGAGTTTGAGGCCTCATTTACTAGTTTGTCTAGGTTCGCACCTGAGTTAGTGGCGTCTGAGGAGCGCCGGTGTATAGAGTTCGAGAAGAAGTTGAGGCGCGGCCTCAAATTGAGGGTTGTGCCGACTATGATTCGGGATTTTGGGCGTTTGGTTGATGCAGCAGCCCATACTGAGATCATGATGCAGGAGGAGGAGGAAGGGCAAAAAGGCTCCAAGAGGAGTCAGGATGGCCAGGGTGATGGCAGGAGGAGAGAGGTTTCACTCCTCAGCAGCCTCAGGGTAGCTTCTCAAGGTCTACTTTTCCTGTGCCGAGTGCTAGTTCGGGGAAAGGCAGTCAGGGAGACATCACTTGTTTCAAGTGTGGTCAGCTGGGCCACAAGTCTCCAGTTTGTCCTCAGAGGGGAGGAGTTCAGAGAGCAGCATCTTCTTCGGCTCGATCTCAGAGCCAGAGTCAGGTAGAGGTCAGCCACTCTCGTGTTATCAGTGCGGGCAGCCAGGGCACATGAAGAGGTTTTGCCCGCAGTTGAGTGGCACACCTGGTGCATCTAGTTCGAGACAGACTCAGAGTCAGCTGCCTGCTCAGTCAGTTCAGGCCTCGAGGGCCAATCAGGGGGCTTCTTCGTCCCAGTCTGTGCAGCAGTCTAGGGGTGAGCAGGTTGATCAGAGGCCATCTGGGCGCGTGTATGCTGTTACAGCGCAGGATCTTGTACCGGCTCCATCTGTCGTGAGAGGTACCTTCTTGTTTTGCAATTCAGTTGCTAGTGTTTTGATCGATACGGGTGCATCTCATTCCTTTGTGTCTGCTGCATTTGCATCTGTTTTGGAGTTGGAGTTAGCTCAGTTAGCATCTCCTATTTGTGTAGTGTCACCTCTTGGGGGTGAATTGATCTTGAAACAAGGTGTTAGGGGCTGTTGTGATATAGAGGTCGATGATCATAGAATCCATTTTCCTTTGTAGTTATGCCTATGAAAGGCTTCGATGTTATTTGGGTATGGACTGGTTGTCATCTTACCGGCAGTTATTGATTGCTATCGCCAGAAGGTCACTTGTTGTACCGTGGCGGAGAGTGTTTTCATTTTCTGGGGGACCGGGTTGGTAGTGTTTTGCCACCGGGGTAGGTTCACGAGGGCGGAGAGCTTAGTGGTCTACTTGCTAATCTTTCGATTAGTGGGGTGGATGAGACCCAGATTGTGTTGCCGAGGGTGGTTTGTGAGTACTCGGACGTCTTCCGAGGATCTTGTTGGGTTTGCCACCGCATCGAGAGATTGAGTTCTCTATTGACCTAGTGCCCGGCACGGCGCCAATTTCTATGGCACCTTATCGTTTTGCCCCAGCCGAGTTAGTTGAGTTGAAGATTCAACTCCGGAGTTGCTAGATAAGGGCTATATCCGTCCTAGTGTTTCGCCGTGGGGAGCACCGGCCCTCTTTGTTAAAAGAAAGGTGGTGCTTTGAGGCTATGTATAGATTACCGGAAATTGAATCGGGCTACGGTTAAGAATAAGTACCCTATGCCTCGTATAGATGATCTGTTCGACCAGTTGAAGGGTTCCCGTTGTTTCTCTAAGATAGATTTGAGATCGGGTTATCATCAGTTGAGAGTCAGGAGGAGGATATTCCAAAGACGGCATTCCGTACGCGGTATGGCCACTATGAGTTTCTGGTGATGCCATTTGGGCTCACCAATGCACCGGCAGTGTTTATGGATTTGATGAACAGATCTTCCGGGAATTCTTAGATCGTTTTGTAGTTGTCTTCGTAGACG
>JAPPVO010007179.1:0-27009 GCA_030407325.1 Camellia japonica
TTGTCACAACTGCAGATACCTGTTGCTTGTTCATCCCGCGGCTTTCAAAGCCTCGACTGCCCACAGCAGTTGTTCGATGGGGTCGGCATCTGCCTTCATTTTATTTACCTTGGCCTCAGCCTGATCGAGGGTTTGGGTTGATGTTGACATGTCATTGTTATAGTTGGAGGCCATCTCCGGTTGGCTAAGTTCAATCACGATCCGCCCTAACAGTGGGGGCTCCTGCGGTACAAAACTCCCGGCATATGGTGTGGCTGGTGGCGAAGCGGACATTCCGTAGGCGAGGTCTGCTACAGATCTCTGGAGATCACCTATCATCCCCATCAGTTCAAATGTAGTAGGCTCGCGAGCCTGATATAATTGAGGGGTCCAAACCGAGTGTGCAGCAGGCGATCTGGGTGGATGCGGCATATCGACATTGGTCTCACTCTGGGGTGATCCTTGACCCAACGCAGCTGTCATAACCATGATCTCTTCTGAATTCTGCGTCATCAAGGTCTTGCCTTGGCAAGAGGGAAACACTGACTATTCTGGAACTTTCTGAACTGAAAGGAAAAACAAGCAGCATTTCAACCCAAAACGGATCAAACACAAGTGCAGCCGAACAACTGTACTATACTACTGATCACTGTTCCCAGAAATCACTGTCTCACAAAACACTGAATCGGATATCCACAGACATAAACTGATTCTCACGAATATAACTGATGATGCCCTCAGGCTGACACTCAAACTTGCAAACTGATAGTGCGTTCCTGTAGAGATACACTCTAAAAGCACATACAAGTAAATGAGAGACAAACACCCCTATGTTGGGGTAGGGTTTCACTACACACGCAGCGGTTTCAAACAACCTAACATCGAGTAAGCAACCTGTCCTAGTTTGGAATGGTCACTATGGATTCCGAATATGCACTAGGTCGAATGGTCGAAAAGGGTGCACCGGTAAAACGGGGTTTGTGTTCCCATACTGGCAGAGCCCCAACCGGTTAGCCTTATGGCATGCTTTGACAAAGTCATGCCTCCGGCAAACCGCTCAGGAATAGCAGATGGCCAACACGGTGTCCTAGGCGCATCAATGCACATGTAATGCAAAGAGACACATAAATGAAATCAAAATAGGATATCACGAGTTCGAGTCAAACTCTCTAAACTCCCCAGCAGAGTCGCCAGAAACTGTAGACGCGCCCTTGGGCTTCACTCTACAGTTCGGACTCCCTTTTGTTGTCACGGTCCTTAATCTTGAACCAAAGAGTCCAAATCCGGCAAATCGTTTTGAGAAAAATAGATTTTTGAAAAAAAGTGCCAAACATGGACTGCTTTGCCAGATACAGAGTCGCCACCTAAATATTTTTTAATGGGGAAATTTAGGAAACCCTGACTCGGTGCCAAAGGCCACGTGTCCATCATCACCAAAGTTGACTCGGCTCGGGAGCTTGGGTACGATTGGGGAAGGTCAGCTATGAGCACCCCCTTTTGCCCGGTCTGAAGACCGGCCTCTACTAACCGTGATATCCGTTTTTGAAAACGTTATGTGTTCTTATCCCAGTTATTAGCCTAGAATTACTATGTTATGCGCATAGCAAACAAGTATAGACTAGATTGCCTAATTTGGAAATAAGCATTGCATATCCGTTTGTTTTGAAAAACACTTTGGAATTTGCTACTCGCAAGTAGGCTAAAAATACAGATTTCAACGAGTTTTTCCAACTCAGGCAATCCAACCTTCACCCACAAGCATTCAAACAGTTTATCACATAAGCATCTAGCCACATGGTAAGCATGCTGTCATGATAGCATTCACACACATGCGATATGCTAAAGCATGAAAATACTTACATCGTACTTCGTGCCAAAACAATAAACTAGTTAGCAAACATGCATAGTCCTAGTCCATGTCAAATTGACTAATGCAACACATGCAGGGTGCAATTAGGATAGGCTTGGCTAACCTAAAAATGGCATGTGAAATGCGATCAATTGATGCACGTATTCAATTTAGAATTGAAGTACAAATGCAGTTAGCATGATGTACCGAGCCCGGTGCATGCAAGACAAATGTATGGATGCACGCATGCATAGCATGAGGTATGCTAATTTAAACATGCCCTAATCTACCATCATAAGCAGGTAAATAAAAGGGAAGAAAGAAGTGGGGGTTGGAAGACATGCACACACACGCACCCACACTTATTACAGATTTGCCCTCGCCCGGAGGGACCAAAAGAATAATACAAATTAATTAACTACGAGCTAATTAAATATTACAGATTACCTAATTAGTTGACAAACTAACTAAGCTAGGAAAATAGTAAACCGCCTCGGGAGAGAGTCTGGTGCAATGCATACTCGGATCCTGCTCGGAAGCGCACTGCCATGCATAGACTGCCTCTGTTTTCCCTGCTCTGCCCCTCTGAATACTGTCAAAGTCTCTGAATTGCTTCCTTGGACACTGGGGAGTACCACCGGCTGAGTAGAATTACCACCGGCTGCTAGACATGGCCATCGGCACAAGATGCATCCATCGGCTACCAATGGATGGCCGGTCGGCACTATATTATGCCGGTCGGCCAAAACTGCCTGCAGAACCTGCAACTTACAGCAGCAGAGGACAGAACTTGCATGGCAATGTAATTCAAGCAATATATGCACCAAACAAGCCCCTTATCATGTTAAGGACTCAAAGGGACATGGTCCTTGGTTTTCGAACCACCAATCAAGCATTTCGATGCATGATGGCCCAAAAACCAAGTGTGCACATTTCAATTTCAAATGAATGCAATGCACATAATCTCATAAAAAAGGGGCAACCTCTATCACACTCACTTCAAGAGGCCAAGCATGCACATTGATGCAATGCAATCCTAGGCACATTGACTGTATGCAACCATGGCCATGCAAGTAAGCATACAAGCTAACAAGCATACAAGACATGAAACATCAATGTTAACCAACAAGCATGCAAGATGTAATATGGATGTTCAAGCATGCAAACAAGCATGTGACTTCATTCAATCATGCAAATTCCAACATGCAACAACTTACCAATATGCTACAACACACAAGGAGCATATGCAACCAATGAAGGGATGGACTTAAACATGAATTAGGCAGCTCTAATTAGGCCCAAAGCAGTGGCCAAAATGCTCAAATATGAGGGCTAAACACACATACACACATGCACATGTTAAGACACAAATCTAAGCATCAAAAGGGGCCACTCTTAAGCACACTTAAAAAAAGGCATAATATGGATAATTAGCATACAACACAAGCTCTGAAAATCATGTTAGAATATGGTGCCAAACCAACTCAAATAAAGCAAACATTAGCATGCAAATGGTCCAAGTATCAAGGCAAGCTAAAGGGGTATTGGACCACACTTAGCAAGACCAACATGGCATGCATTAAACAACTAAAAACAGATTTTTAGCATGTTAAAACAAGGCCAAAAGACTACTTAGATGGCATCTAAGTGGCTCAAATATGAAGGCATGCGCAAATACACTTTCAAGGAGCATACAACACAAGCTCATAAGGTATCAAAGAGGTATTTAAGGCAAGCATACAAGCATGTTAGAGGGACTGAAATAGCATGAAAAATGATCCCAACCCACTAAATCCATGCAAGAATGGCATGCTACACACTTACATACTTAAGGCCAACAAGCCAAAATACAAAGGGGCCACATAATGCATGTCAAGATCGACCCAAACAACTATGGACAGACCTTGAACATGGCAAAATAAGCACAAAACCTTCACAAGGCCAAACCTAAAGCATGCTTGAACAAGGGTTTACGACCTAGGGCATATTAAGGCATAAACATGGCATTACAAGGTAGGTATGCTAAGCATGCATGGTGTACCAAAACCAACTTAATACAATGTTATATTATGGCAATATAAGCATGAAATACAGCCATGGCATGATCAACAAACACTTAAGCATGATGCTCCCTCAAGAGGCCAAAATTGGTCCTTTTCAAGGACAACAAGGAGAGGGGGTGGCCCTCTCCTTCTTGAGACTTCAAGGCACCATCCTCACCACTGAAATCCCACAAGATTTCAGTGGTGAGGAGGTCCAAGAACCAAAGTCTCGGAGCTCACCAAAAATGGCACAAAATGGGGCCTCTCAAGGCCTAAGGGTGGTTAAACACCTCCAAACCACAAAACACTCTAAACAAACAATTTAGAGGGCCCAAAAATAGAACTTTTTTGTATTATACACTAAGCACAAAAACAGTTCTAAGATAGGCTAACAAGCTATGCAAAAATGGGGATAAAAGGGACTAGTGTCTCACCCTTGTAGACCTCTTCACAAAAGATGATCTTGTTGCCTCCTTGAGCTTCAATCCAGCCAAGAACAGCAAGAACAAGCCTCAGGTTCCTCAAGAACCAAGAGAAGGTGAAAGACTATGTGTTTGTGTGCAATAGTAAGGACAACTACACCTAGAACACACACAAGAGAGATATAGACATAGGTTATGTATGGAACTCAAACCCTAAAACCAGAGCTTCTCCCACACTTTTCTAACCAAAATTTCTCTAACCCTAAAGCCAAGAGAAGAGCCCTCCTCTTATAGGCAAACAATCTTGTAAAGCTTGTTCAATAAGCTTACAAGAGGAGCATCCCTCCATACACATGTATGGAGGGGAACAAAATGCCACACAGTTGTCCTAAAATATCTGCAAAAGCAGATGAACAGTAGTCGGCTGCTCAAAATTGCCATTTTGACAAAATTGATGGCCGGTCGGCCAAAAAGAGTGCCGGTCGGCCAAATATATAGCCGATGGGCACAAACAGCAGCCGGTGGCCTCAAGCCACGGCCGGTGATGTGTGGGGAGACCTCACAAGGCATCCCCTGCCCTTCCAAGGCAAAACACAAGTGTTTGGTGCAAAACCAGACACAAAACGGTTGAGTTCGGAGATCCTGAGGCAAGGCACGCAGCCGAGACCTCCGGGAACTCCAAACGAACACAAACATGGATAATCACCGGGTGTTCAAACGGTGACGTCCAAGTCTTGAGGACGGTAAAAAATGGGGTGTCTACAGCGCGAACTGCACAAAAGAGTGCGACGTGCAAAATAGCACGAGTGATAAACTGCACAAAACAGTGCAACCCGCAAAATAGCGCGAGTGATAAACTGCACAAAACAATGGGACGCGCAAAATAGCGCGAGTGATGAACAGCACAAAATAGTGCGACGCGCAAAATAGTGCGAGTGTGAACTGCACAAAACAGTGCGACGCGCAAAATAGCACGAGAGTCGACTGCACAAAACAGTGCAACACAAAATAGCGCGACTGATTAACTGCACGAAATAGTACGACGCGCAAAATAGCGCGAGTGATAAACTACACAAAACAGTGCGACGCGCAAATAAACTGCACAAAACAGTGCGACGCGCAAAATAACGCGAGTGTCAACTGCACAAAACAGTGCGACGTGCAAAATAGCGCGAGTGTCAACTGCACAAAACAGTGCGACGCGCAAAATAGCGAGAGTGATAAACTGCACAAAACAGTGCGACGCGCAAAATAGCACGAGTGATAAACTGCACGAAACAGTGCGACGGGCAAAATAGCGAGAGTGATAAACTGCAAAAAACAGTGCGACACGCTAAATAGCGCGAGTGATAAACTGCACAAAACAGTGTGACGCGCAAAATACCGCGAGTGTGAACTGCACAAAACAGTACGACGCGCAAAATAGCGCGAGTGTCAACTGCACAAAACAGGGCGATGCGCAAAATAGCGCGAGTGATAAACTCCACAAAACAGCACGACGCGCAAAATAGCGCGAGTGATAAACTGCACAAAACAGTGCGACGCCCAAAATAGCGCGAGTGTCAACTGCACAAAACAGTGCGACGTGCAAAATAGCGAGAGTGATAAACTGCACAAAACAGTGCGACGCGCAAAATAGCGCGGGCGGGAACTGCACAAAAGAGTGCGACGCGCAAAATAGCACGAGTGATAAACTGCACAAAACAGTGCGACCCGCAAAATAGCGTGAGTGATAAACTGCACAAAATAGTGCGACGCGCAAAGTAGTGCGAGTGTGAACTGCACAAAACAGTCCGACGCGCAAAATAGCACGAGAGTCGACTGCACAAAACAGTGCCACGCGCAAAATAGCGCGACTGATTAACTGCACAAAACAGTGCGACGCGCAAAATAGCGCGAGTGATAAACTACACAAAACAGTGCGACGCGCAAATAAACTGCACAAAACAGTGCGACGCGCAAAATAGCGCGAGTGTCAACTGCACAAAACAGTGCGATGTGCAAAATAGCGCGAGAGTCAACTGCACAAAACAATGCGACGCGCAAAATAGCGAGAGTGATAAAATGCACAAAACAGTGCGACGCGCAAAATACCGCGAGTGTCAACTGCACAAAACAGTGCGACACGCAAAATAGCGCGAGTGTGAACTGCACAAAACAGTTCGACGCGCAAAATAGTGCGAGTGTGAACTGTACAAAACAGTGCGACGCGCAAAATAGCGCGAGTGCCAACTGCACAAAACAATGCGACGTGCAAAATAGCGCGAGTGATAAACTGCACAAAACAATGCGACGCGCAAAATAGCGCGAGTGATAAACTGCACAAAACAGTGCGACGCGCAAAATAGCGGGAGTGATAAACTGCATAAAACAGTGCGACGCGCTAAATAGCGCGAGTGATAAACTGCACAAAATAGTGTGACGCGAAAAATACCGCGAGTGTGAACTGCACAAAACAGTGCGACGCGCAAAATAGCGCGAGTGTCAACCGCACAAAACAAGGCGATGCACAAAATAGCGCGAGTGATAAACTCCATAAAACAGCGCGACGCGCAAATTAGCGCGAGTGATAAACTGCACAAAACAGTGCGACGCGCAAAATAGCGCGACTGTCAACTGCACAAAACATTGCGACGTGCAAAATAGCGCGAGTGATAAGCTGCACAAAATAGTGCGATGCGCAAAATAGCGCGGGCGCGAACTGCACAAAACAGTGCGACGCGCAAAATAGCGCGAGTGATAAACTGCACAAAACAGTGCGACCCGCAAAATAGCGCGAGTGATAAACTGCACAAAACAGTGCGACGCGCAAAATAGCGCGAGTGATAAACAGCACAAAATAGTGCGACGCGCAAAATAGCGCAAGTGTGAAACTGCACAAAACAGTGCGACGCGCAAAATAGCGCGAGTGTGAACTGCACAAAACAGTGCGACGCGCAAAATAGCGCGAGTGTGAACTGCACAAAACAGTGCGACGCGCAAAATAGCGCGAGTGATAAACTGCACAAAATAGTGCGACGCGCACAACAACGGGAGTGATAAACTGCACAAAACAGTGCGACGCGCTAAATCGCGCGAGTGATAAACTGCGCAAAATAGTCGGACGTGCAAAATTCTGCGAGTGTGAACTGCACAAAACAGTGCGACGCGCAAAATGGCGCGAGTGTCAACTGCACAAAACAGGGCGATGCGCAAAATAGCACGAGTGATAAACTCCACAAAACAGCGCGACGCGCAAAATAGCGCGAGTGATAAACTGCACAAAACAGTGCGACGCGCAAAATAGCGCGAGTGTCAACTGCACAAAACAGTGCGACGTGCAAAATAGCGCGAGTGTGAACTGTACAAAACAGTGCGACGTGCAAAATAGCGCGAGTGTCAACTGCACAAAATAGTGCAACGCGCAAAATAGCGGGAGTGATAAACTGCACAAAACAGTGCCACCCGCAAAATAGCGCGAGTGATAAACTGCACAAAACAGTGCGACGCGCAAAATAGCGCGAGTGATAAACAACACAAAATAGTGCGACGCGCAAAATAGTGCGAGTGTGAACTGCATAAAACAGTGCGACGCACAAAATAGCACGAGAGTCGACTACACAAAACAGTGCAACGCGCAAAATAGCGCGAGTGATTAACTGCACGAAACAGTGCGACGCGTAAAATAGCGCGAGTGATAAACTACACAAAACAGTGCGACGCGCAAATAAACTGCACAAAGCAGTGCGACGCGCAAAATAGCGCGAGTGTCAACTGCACAAAACAGCGCGACGTGCAAAATAGCGCTAGTGTCAACTGCACAAAACAGTGCGACGCGGAAAATAGCGGGAGTGATAAAATGCACAAAACAGTGCGACGCGCAAAATAGCGCGAGTGTCAACTGCACAAAATAGAGCGACGCGCCAAATACCGCGCGTGATAAACGGCACAAAATAGTGCGACGCGCAAAATAGTGCGAGTGTGAACTGCACAAAACAGTGCGACGCGCAAAATAGCACGAGAGTCGACTGCAGAAAACAGTGCAACGCGCAAAATAGCGCGACTGATTAACTGCACGAAACAGTGCGACCCGCAAAATTGCGCGAGTGATAAACTACACGAAACAGTGCGACGCGCAAAATAGCGCGCGTGTCAACTGCACAAAACAGTGCGACGTGCAAAATAGCGTGAATGTCAACTGCACAAAACAGTGCAACGCGTAAAATAGCGGGAGTGATAAACTGCACAAAACAGTGCGACGCGCAAAATAGCGCGAATGTCAACTGCGCAAAACAGTGCGATGTGCAAAATAGCGCGAGTGTGAACTGCACAAAACAGTTCGACGCGCAAAATAGCGCAAGTGTGAACTGTACAAAACAGTGCGACGCGCAAAATAGTGCGAGTGTCAACTGCACAAAACAGTGTGACGCGCAAAATAGCGTGAGTGATAAACTGCACAAAACAGTGCGACGCGCACAATAGCGGGAGTGACAAACTGCACAAAACAGTGCGACGCGCTAAATCACGCGAGTGATAAACTGCACAAAATAGTGGGACGTGCAAAATACCGCGAGTGTGAACTGCACAAAACAGTGCGACGCGCAAAATGGCGCGAGTGTCAACTGCACAAAACAGGGCGATGCGCAAAATAGCGCGAGTGATAAACTCCACAAAATAGCACGACACGCAAAATAGCGCGAGTGATAAACTGCACAAAACAGTGCGACGTGAAAAATAGCGCGAGTGTCAACTGCGCAAATAGTGCGACGTGCAAAATAGCGCCAGTGATAAACTGCACAAAACAGTGCGACGCGCAAAATAGCGCGGGCGCGAACTGTACAAAAGAGTGCGACGCGCAAAATAGCGCGAGTGATAAACTGCACAAAACAGTGCGACCCGCAAAATAGCGCGAGTGATAAACTGCACAAAACAGTGTGACGCGCAAAATAGTGCGATCGCGAACTGCACAAAAGAGTGCGAGGCACAAAATAGCGCGAGTGATAAACCGCACAAAACAGTGCGACGCGCAAAATAGCGCGAGTGTCAACTGCACAAAAGAGTGCGACGCGCAAAATAGCACGAGAGTCGACTGCACAAAACAGTGCCACGCGCAAAATAGCACGACTGATTAACTGCACGAAACAGTGCCACGCGCAAAATAGCGCGAGTGCTAAACTGCACAAAACAGTGCGAAGCGCAAAATAGTGCGAGTGATAAACTGCACAAAACAGTGCGACGCGCAAAATAGCGCGAGTGTGAAATGTACAAAACAGTGCGACGCGCAAAATAGCGCGAGTGTCAACTGCACAAAATAGTGCGACGCGCAAAATAGCGCGAGTGACAAACAGCACAAAATAGTGCGACGCACAAAATAGTGCTAGTGTGAACTGCAGAAAACAGTGCGGCGCGCAAAATAGTGCGAGTGTGAACTGCACAAAACAGCGCGACGCGCAAAATAGCGCGAGTGTCAACTGCACAAAACAGTGCGACGCGCAAAATAGCGCGAGTGATAAACTGCACAAAATAGTGCGACGCGCACAATAGCGGGAGTGATAAACTGCACAAAACAGTGCGACGCGCTAAATCGCGCGAGTGATAAACTGTGCAAAATACTCGACGTGCAAAATTCCGCGAGTGTGAACTGCACAAAACAGTGCGACGCGCAAAATGGCGCGAGTGTCAACTGCACAAAACAGGGCGATGCGCAAAATAGCACGAGTGATAAACTCCACAAAACAGCGCGACGCGCAAAATAGCGCGAGTGATAAACTGCACAAAACAGTGCGACGCGCAAACTAGCGCGAGTGTCAACTGCACAAAACAGTGCGACGTGCAAAATAGCGTGAGTGTGAACTGTACAAAATAGTGCGACGTGTAAAATAGCGCGAGTGTCAACTGCACAAAATAGTGCAACGCGCAAAATAGCGGGAGTGATAAACTGCACAAAACAGTGCCACCCGCAAAATAGCGCGAGTGATAAACTGCACAAAACAGTGCGACGCGCAAAATAGCGCGAGTGATAAACAACACAAAATAGTGCGACGTGCAAAATAGTGCGAGTGTGAACTGCATAAAACAGTGCGACGCACAAAATAGCACGAGAGTGGACTGCACAAAACAGTGCAACGCGCAAAATAGCGCGAGTGATTAACTGCACGAAACAGTGCGACGCGTAAAATAGCGCGAGTGATAAACTACACAAAATAGTGCGACGCGCAAATAAACTCTACAAAGCAGTGCGACGCGCAAAATAGCGTGAGTGTCAACTGCACAAAACAGCGCGACGTGCAAAATAGCGCTAGTGTCAACTGCACAAAACAGTGCGACGCGGAAAATAGCGGGAGTGATAAACGGCACAAAACAGTGCGACGCGCAAAATAGCGCGAGTGTCAACTGCACAAAACAGAGCGACGCGCCAAATAGCGCGCATGATAAATGGCACAAAATAGTGCGACGCGCAAAATAGTGCGAGTGTGAACTGCACAAAACAGTGCGACGCGCAAAATAGCACGAGAGTCGACTGCACAAAACAGTGCAACGCGCAAAATAGCGCGACTGATTAACTGCACGAACAGTGCGACCCGCAAAATTGCGCGAGTGATAAACTACACAAAACAGTGCGACGCGCAAAATAGCGCGCGTGTCAATGCACAAAAACAGTGCGACGTGCAAAATAGCGTGAATGTCAACTGCACAAAACAGTGCAACGCGCAAAATAGCGGGAGTGATAAACTGCACAAAATACTGCGACGCGCAAAATAGCGCGAATGTCAACTGCACAAAACAGTGCGATGTGCAAAATAGCGCGAGTGTGAACTGCACAAAACAGTTCGACACGCAAAATAGCGCAAGTGTGAACTGTACAAAACAGTACGACGCGCAAAATAGCGCGAGTGTCAACTGCACAAAACAGTGCGACGCGCAAAATAGCGTGAGTGATAAACTGCACAAAACAGTGCGACGCGCACAATAGCGGGAGTGATAAACTGCACAAAACAGTGCGACGCGCTAAATCACGCGAGTGATAAACTGCACAAAATAGTGGGACGTGCAAAATACCGCGAGTGTGAACTACACAAAACAGTGCGACGCGCAAAATGGCGCGAGTGTCAACTGCACAAAACAGGGCGATGCGCAAAATAGCGCGAGTGATAAACTCCACAAAACAGCACGATGCGCAAAATAGCGCGAGTGATAAACTCCACAAAACAGCACGACACGCAAAATAGCGCGAGTGATAAACTGCACAAAACAGTGCGACGTGCAAAATAGCGCGAGTGATAAACTGCACAAAACAGTGCGACGCGCAAAATAGCGCGGGCGCGAACTGTACAAAAGAGTGCGACGTGCAAAATAGCGCGAGTGATAAACTGCACAAAACAGTGCGACCCGCAAAATAGCGCGAGTGACAAACTGCACAAAACAGTGTGACGCGCAAAATATTGCGATCGCGAACTGCACAAAAGAGTGCGACGCGCAAAATAGCGCGAGTGATAAACTGCACAAAACAGTGCGATGCGCAAAATAGCGCGAGTGTCAACTGCACAAAACAGTGCGACGCGCAAAATAGCACGAGAGTCGACTGCACAAAACAGTGCCACGCGCAAAATAGCGCGAGTGATTAACTGCACAAAACAGTGCGACGCGCAAAATAGCGCGAGTGCTAAACTGCACAAAACAGTGCGAAGCGCAAAATAGCGCGAGTGATAAACTGCACAAAACAGTGCGACGCGCAAAATAGCGCGAGTGTGAACTGTACAAAACAGTGCGACGCGCAAAATAGCGCGAGTGTCAACTGCACAAAATAGTGCGACGCGCAAAATAGAGCGAGCGCGAACTGCAAAAAATAGCACGAGTGCTAAACTGCACAAAACAGTGCGACGCGCAAAATCGCGCGAGTGTGAACTGCACAAAACCGTGCGACGTGCAAAATAGGGCGAAAGTCAACTGCACAAAACAGTGCGACGCGCAAAATAGCGCGAGTGATAAACTCCACAAAACAGTGCGATGAGCAAAATAGCGCTAGTGTCAATTGCACAAAATAATGCGACGTGCAAAATAGCGCGAGTGATAAACTGCAGAAAATAGTGCGACGCGCAAAATATCGCGGGGGCGGACTGCACAAAGGGGTGCGACGCGCAAAATAGCGCGAGTGATAAACTGCACAAAACAGTGCGACGCACAAAATAGCGCGAGTGATAAACTGCACAAAACAGTGCGACCCGGAAAATAGCGCGAGTGATAAACTGCACAAAACAGTGCGACGCGCAAAATAGCGCGAGTGATAAACTCCACAAAACAGTGCGACGCGCAAAATAGCGCGAGTGATTAACTGCACGAAACAGTGCGACGCGCAAAATAGCGCGAGTGATAAACTGCACCAAAACAGTGCGACGCGCAAAATAGCAAGAGTTATAAACTGCACAAAACAGTGCGACGCGCAAAATAGGGCGAGTGATAAACAGCACAAAACAGTGCCACGCGCAAAATAGCACGAGTGATATACTGCACAAAACAGTGCGACGCGCAAAATAGCGCGAGTGTGAACTGCACAAAACAGTGCGATTCGCAAAATAGCCAGATTGATTAACTACACGAAACAGTGCGATGCGAAAAATAGCGCTAGTGATAAACTACACAAAACAGTGCGACGCGCAAAATAGCGCGAGTGATAAACTGCACAAAACAGTGCGACGCGCAAAATAGCAAGAGTGATAAACTGCACAAAACTGTGCGACGCGCAAAATAGCGCGACCGCGAACAGCACAAAACAGTGCCATGCGCAAAATAGCGCGAGTGATAAACTGCACAAAACAGTGCCACGCGCAAAATATCGCGAGTGCTAAACTGCACAAAACAGTGCGAAGCGCAAAATAACGCGAGTGATAAATTGCACAAAACAGTGCGACGCGCAAAATATCGCGAGTGTGAATTGCACAAAACAGTGCGACGCGCAAAATAGCGCGAGTGTGAACTGTACAAAACAGGGCGACGCGCAAAATGGCGCGAGTGTCAACTGCACAAAACAGTGCGACGCGCCAAATAGCGCGAGTGATAAACTGCACAAAACAATGCAACGCGCAAAGTAGCGCGAGTGTCAACTGCACAAAACAGTGCGACACGCAAAATAGCGCGGGTGATAAACTGCACAAAACAGTGCGACGCGCAAAATAGCGCGAGTGTCAACTGCACAAAACAGTGCGATGCGCAAAATTACGCGAGTGATAAACTGCACAAAACAGGGCGACGCGCAAAATCGCGCGAGTGTGAACTGCACAAAACAGTGCGACGCGCAAAATAGGGCGAATGTCAACTGCACAAAACAGTGCGACGCGCAAAATAGCGCGAGTGATAAACTCCACAAAATAGTGCGACGTGCAAAATAGCGCGAGTGATAAACTCCACAAAACAGTGCGACACGCAAAATAGCGCTAGTGTCAATTGCACAAAACAGTGCTACGTGCAAAATAGCGCTAGTGATAAACTGCACAAAACAGTGCGACGCGCAAAATAGCGCGAGTGTCAACTGCACAAAACTGTGCGACGTGCAAAATAGCGCGAGTGGTAAAGTTCACAAAATAGTGCGATGCGCAAAATAGCGCGAGTGATAAACTGCACAAAACAGTGCGACCCGAAAAATAGCGCGAGTGATAAACTGCACAAAAAAGTGCGACCCGCAAAACAGCTCGAGTGATAAACTGCACAAAACAGTGCGACGCGCAAAATAGCGCGAGTGATGAACTCCACAAAACAGTACGACGGGCAAAATAGCGCGAGTGAGTAACTGCGCGAAACAGTGCGACGCGCAAAATAGCAAGAGTTATAAACTGCATAAAACAGTGCGACGCGCAAAATAGGGCGAGTGATAAACAGCACAAAACAGTGCCACGCGCAAAATAGCATGAGTGATATACTGCACAAAACAGTGCGACGCGCAAAATAGCGTGAGTGTGAATTGCACAAAACAGTGCGACGCGCAAAATAGCACGAGTGTGAACTGCATAAAACAGTGCGACGCGAAAAATAGCGCGAGTGATAAACTACACAAAACAGTGCGACGTGCAAAATAGCGCGAGTGATAAACTGCATAAAACAGTGCGACGCGCAAAATAGCAAGAGTGATAAACTGCACAAAACTGTGCGACGCTCAAAATAGCGCGACCGCGAATAGCACAAAACAGGGCCACGCGCAAAATAGCGCGAGTGATAAACTGCACAAAACAGTGCCACGTGCAAAATAGCGTGAGTGCTAAACTGCACACAACAGTGCGAAGCACAAAATAGCGCGAGTGATAAACTGCACAAAACAGTGCGACGCGCAAAATAGCGCGAGTGTGAATTGCACAAAACAGTGCGACGCGCAAAATAGTGCGAGTGTCAACTGCACAAAACAGTGCGACGCGCAAAATAGCGCGAGTGATAAACTGCACAAAACAGTGCGACGCGCAAAATAGCGCGAGTGTCAACTGCACAAAACAGTGCGACGCGCAAAATTGCGCGAGTGATAAACTGCACAAAACAGTGCGACGCGCAAAATCGCGCGAGTGTGAACTGCACAAAACAGTGCGACGCGCAAAATAGCGCGAATGTCAACTGCACAAAACAGTGCGACACGCAAAATAGCGCGAGTGATAAACTCCACAAAACAGTGCGACGCGCAAAATAGCGCGAGTGATAAACTGCACAAAACTGTGCGACGCGCAAAATAGCGCTAGTGATAAACTGCACAAAATAGTGCGACGCGCAAAATCTCAAGTGTGAACTGCACAAAACCGTGCGACGCGCAAAATAGCTCGAGTGTCACTGCACAAAACAGTGCGACGCGCAAAATAGAATGAGTGCTATACTGCACAAAACAGTGCGACGCGCAAAATAGCGCGAGTGTGAACTGCACAAAACTGTGCGACGCGCAAATAGCGCGACTATCAACTGCACAAAATGTCGATGCACAAAATAGCCCGATTGATTAACTGCATGAAATAGTGCGACGCGAAAAATAGCGTGAGTGATAAACTACACAAAACAGTGCGACGCCAAAAGAGCGAGTGATAAACTGCAACAAAATAGTGCGACGCGCAAAATAGCGCGAGTGATAAACTGCAGAAAACAGTGCGACGCGCAAAATAGCAAGAGAGATAAACTGCACAAAACTGTGCGACGCTCAAAATAGCGCGAGTGATAACTGCACAAAACAGTGCCACGTGCAAAATAGCGTGAGTGCTAAACTGCACAAAACAGTGCGAAGCGCAAAATAGCGTGAGTGATAAACTGCACAAAACAGTGCGACGCGCAAAATATCGCGAGTGTGAATTGCACAAAACAGTGCGACGCGCAAAATCGCGCGAGTGTCAACTGCACAAAACAGTGTGACGCGCAAAATAGCGCGATGATAAACTGGACAAAACAATGCGACGCGCAAAGTAGCGCGAGTGTCAACTGCACAAAACTGTGCGAACGCGCAAAATAGCGCAAGTGATAAACTGCACAAAACAGTGCGACGCGCAAAATAGCGCGAGTGTCAACTGCACAAAATAGTGCGACGCGCAAAATTACGCGAGTGATAAACTGCACAAAACAGTGCCACGCGCAAAATAGCATGAGTGATATACTGCACAAAACAGTGCGACGCGCAAAATAGCACGATTGTGAACTGCACAAAACAGTGCGACGCGCAAAATAGCGCGACTATCAACTGCACAAAATAGTGCGATGCGTAAAATAGCCCGATTGATTGACTGCACGAAACAGTGCGACGGGAAAAATAGCGCGAGTGATAAACTACACAGAACAGTGCGACGCGCAAAATAGCGCGAGTGATAAACTACATAAAACAGTGCGACGCGCAAAATAGCAAGAGTGATAAACTGCACAAAACTGTGCGACGATCAAAATAGCGCGACCGCGAACAGCACAAAACAGTGCCACGCGCAAAATAGCGCGAGTGATAAACTGCACAAAACAGTGCCACGTGCAAAATAGCGTGAGTGCTAAACTGCACACAACAGTGCGAAGCACAAAATAGCGCGAGTGATAAACTGCACAAAACAGTGCGACGCGCAAAATATCGCGAGTGTGAATTGCACAAAACAGTGCGACGCGCAAAATAGGGCGAGTGCAACTGCACAAAACAGTGCGACGCGCAAAATGCGCGAGTTAAACTGCACAAAACAGTGCGACGCGCAAAACAGCGCGAGTGTCAACTGCACAAAACAGTGCGACGCGCAAAATTGCGCGAGTGATAAACTGCACAAAACAGGGCGACGCGCAAAATCGCGCGAGTGTGAACTGCACAAAACAGTGCGACGCGCAAAATAGGGCGAATGTCAACTGCACAAAACAGTGCGACGCGCAAAATAGCGCGAGTGATAAACTCCACAAAACAGTGCGACGCGCAAAATAGCGCTAGTGTCAATTGCACAAAATAGTGCGATGTGCAAATAGCGCGAGTGATAAACTGCACAAAACAGTGCGACGTACAAAATAGCACGGGGCAGACTGCACAAAGGAGTGCGACGCGCACAATCGCGAGTGATAAACTGCACAAAACAGTGCGACCCGCAAAATAGCGCGAGTGATAAACTGCACAAAACATGGGACGCGCAAAATAGCGCGAGTTGATAAACTGCACAAAACAGTGCGACCCGCAAAATAGCGCGAGTGATAACTGCACAAAACAGTGCGACCAGAAAATAGCGCGAGTTGATAAACTGCACAAAACAGTGCGACTCGCAAAATAGCGCGAGTGATAAACTCCACAAAACAGTCCGACGCGCAAAATAGCGCGAGTGATTAACTGCACGAAACAGTGCGACGCACAAAATAGCGCGAGTGATAAACTGCACGAAAACAGTGCGACGCGCAAAATAGCAAGAGTTACAAACTGCACAAAACAGTGCGACGCGCAAAATAGGGCGAGTGATAAACAGCACAAAACAGTGCCACGCGCAAAATAGCGCGAGTGATATACTGCACAAAACAGTGCGACGCGCGAAATAGCGCGAGTGTGAATTGCACAAAACAGTGCGACGTGCAAAATAGCGCGAGTCTCAACTGCACAAAACAGTGTGATGCGCAAAATAGCCCGATTGATTAACTACACGAAACAGTGCGACGCGAAAAATAGCGCTTGTGGTAAACTACACAAAACAGTGCGACGCGCAAAATAGCGCGAGTGATAAACTGCACAAAACAGTGCGACGCGCAAAATAGCAAGAGTGATAAACTGCACAAAACTGTGCGACGCGCAAAATAGCGCGACCGCGAACAGCACAAAAGTGCCATGCGCAAAATGCGCGAGTGATAAACTGCACAAAAGTGGCCACGCGCAAAATATCGCGAGTGCTAAACTGCACAAAACAGTGCGAAGCGCAAAATAGCGCGAGTGATAAATTGCACAAAACAGTGCGACGCGCAAAATATCGCGAGTGTGAATTGCACAAAACAGCGAACGCCAAAATAGCGTGAGTGTGAACTGTACAAAATAGTGCGACGCGCAAAATGGCGTGAGTGTCAACTGCACAAAACAGTGCGACGCGCAAAATAGCGCGAGTGATAAACTGCACAAAACAATGCAACGCGCAAAGTAGCGCGAGTGTCAACTGCACAAAACAGTGCAACACGCAAAATAGCGCAAGTGATAAACTGCACAAAACAGTGCGACGCGCAAAATAGCGCGAGTGTCAACTGCACAAAACAGTGCGATGCGCAAAATTACGCGAGTGATAAACTGCACAAAACAGTGCGACGCGCAAAATCGCGCGAGTGTGAACTGCACAAAACAGTGCGACGCCCAAAATAGGGCGAATGTCAACTGCACAAATAGTTGCGACACGCAAAATAGCGCGAGTGATAAACTCCACAAAACAGTGCGACGCGCAAAATAGCGCGAGCGATAAACTGCACAAAATAGTGCGACGCGCAAAATAGCGCTAGTGTCAATTGCACAAAACAGTGCGACGTGCAAAATAGCGCTAGTGATAAACTGCACGACACAGTGCGACGCGCAAAATAGCTCGAGTGATAAACTGCACAAAACAGTGCGACCCGAAAAATAGCGCGAGTGATAAACTGCACAAAAAAGTGCGATCCGCAAAATAGCTCGAGTGATAAACTGCACAAAATAGTGCCACGCGCAAAATAGCGCGAGTGATAAACTGCACAAAACAGTGCGATCCGAAAAATAGCGCGAGTGACAAACTGCACAAAAAAGTGCGACCCGCAAAATAGCTCGAGTGATAAACTGCAAAAAACAGTGCGACGCGCAAAATAGCGCGAGTGATAAACTCCACAAAACAGTGCGACGCGGAAAATAGCGCGAGTGATTAACTGCACGAAACAGTGCGACGCGCAAAATAGCAAGAGTTATAAACAGCACAAAATAGTGCGACGCGCAAAATAGGGCGAGTGATAAACAGCAGAAAACAGTGCCACGCGCAAAATAGAATGAGTGATATACTGCACAAAACAGTGCGACGCGCAAAATAGCGCGAGTGTGAACTGCACAAAACAGTGCGACGCGCAAAATAGCACGAGTGTGAACTGCACAAAACAGTGCGACGCGCAAAATAGCGCGACTATCAACTGCACAAAATAGTGCGATGCGCAAAATAGCTCGATTGATTAACTGCACGAAACAGTGCGACGCGAAAAATAGCGCGAGTGATAAACTACACAAAACAGTGCGACGCGCAAAATAGCGCGAGTGATAAACTGCACAAAACAGTGCGACGCGCAAAATAGCAAGAGTGATAAACTGCACAAAACTGTGCGACGCGCAAAATAGCGCGAGCGCGAACAGCACAAAACAGTGCCACGCGCAAAATAGCGCGAGTGATAAACTGCACAAAACAGTGCCACGTGCAAAATAGCGTGAGTGCTAAACTGCACAAAACAGTGCGAAGCGCAAAATAGCGTGAGTGATAAACTGCACAAAACAGTGCGACGCGCAAAATATCGCGAGTGTGAATTGCACAAAACAGTGCGACGCGCAAAATCGCGCGAGTGTCAACTGCACAAAACAGTGTGACGCGCAAAATAGCGCGATGATAAACTGGACAAAACAATGCGACGCGCAAAGTAGCGCGAGTGTCAACTGCACAAAACTGTGCGACGCGCAAAATAGCGCAAGTGATAAACTGCACAAAACAGTGCGACGCGCAAAATAGCGTGAGTGTCAACTGCACAAAATAGTGCGACGCGCAAAATTACGCGAGTGATAAACTGCACAAAACAGTGCCACGCGCAGAATAGCATTAGTGATATACTGCACAAAACAGTGCGACGCGCAAAATAGCGCGAGTGTGAACTGCACAAAACAGTGCGACGCGCAAAATAGCACGATTGTGAACTGCACAAAACAGTGCGACGCGCAAAATAGCGCGACTATCAACTGCACAAAATAGTGCGATGCGTAAAATAGCCCGATTGATTAACTGCACGAAACAGGGCGACGGGAAAAATAGCGCGAGTGATAAACTACACAGAACAGTGCGACGCGCAAAATAGCGCGAGTGATAAACTGCATAAAACAGTGCGACGCGCAAAATAGCAAGAGTGATAAACTGCACAAAACTGTGCGACGATCAAAATAGCGCGACCGCGAACAGCACAAAACAGTGCCACGCGCAAAATAGCGCGAGTGATAAACTGCACAAAACAGTGCCACGTGCAAAATAGAGTGAGTGCTAAACTGCACACAACAGTGCGAAGCACAAAATAGCGCGAGTGATAAACTGCACAAAACAGTGCGACGCGCAAAATATCGCGAGTGTGAATTGCACAAAACAGTGCGACGCGCAAAATAGCGCGAGTGTCAACTGCACAAAATAGTGTGACGCGCAAAATAGCGCGAGTGATAAACTGCACAAAACAATGCGACGCGCAAAGTAGCGTGAATGTCAACTGCACAAAACAGTGCGACTCGCAAAATAGCGCGAGTGATAAATTGCACAAAACAGTGCGACGCGCAAAATAGCGCGAGTGTCAACTGCACAAAACAGTGCGACGCGTAAAATTGCGCGAGTGATAAACTGCACAAAACAGTGTGACGCGCAAAAACGCGCGAGTGTGAACTGCACAAAACAGTGCGACGTGCAAAATAGGGCGAATGTCAACTGCACAAAACAGTGCAACGCGCAAAATAGCGCGAGTGATAAACTCCACAAAACAGTGCGACGCGCAAAATAGTGCTAGTGTCAATTGCACAAAATAGTGCGACGTGCAAAATAGCGCGAGTGATAAACTGCACAAAACAGTGCGATGCGCAAAATAGCACGGTGGCGGACTGCACAAAGGAGTGCGACGCGCAAAATAGCTCGAGTGATAAACTGCACAAAACAGTGCGACCCGCAAAATAGCACGAGTGATAAACTGCACAAAACAGTGCGACGCGCAAAATAGCGCAAGTCATAAACTGCACAAAACAGTGCGACCCGCAAAATAGCGCGAGTGATAAACTGCACAAAACAGTGCGACCCGGAAAATAGCGCGAGTGATAAACTGCACAAAACAGTGCGACTCGCAAAATAGCATGAGTGATAAACTCCACAAAACAGTGCGACGCGCAAAATAGCGCGAGTGATTAACTGCACGAAACAGTGCGACGCACAAAATGGCGCGAGTGATAAACTGCACGAAAACAGTGCGACGCGCAAAATAGCAAGAGTTATAAACTGCACAAAAGAGTGCGACGCGCAAAATAGGGCGAGTGATAAACAGCACAAAACAGTGCCACGCGCAAAATAGCGCGAGTGATATACTGCACAAAACAGTGCGATGCGCAAAATAGCGCGAGTGTGAACTGCACAAAACAGTGCGACGCGCAAAATAGCGCGAGTATCAACTGCACAAAACAGTGCGATGCGCAAAATAGCCCGATTGATTAACTACACGAAACAGTGCGACGCGAAAAATAGCGCTAGTGATAAACTACACAAAACAGTCCGACGCACAAAATAGCGCGAGTGATAAACTGCACAAAACAGTGCGACGTGCAAAACAGCAAGAGTGATAAACTGCACAAAACTGTGCGACGCGCAAAATAGCGCGACCGCGAACAGCACAAAACAGTGCCATGCGCAAAATAGCGCGAGTGATAAACTGCACAAAACAGTGCCACACGCAAAATATCGCGAGTGCTAAACTGCACAAAACAGTGCGAAGCGCAAAATAGCGCGAGTGATAAATTGCACAAAACAGTGCGACGCGCAAAATATCGCGAGTGTGAATTGCACAAAACAGTGCGACGCGCAAAATAGCGCGAGTGTGAACTGTACAAAACAGTGCGACGCGCAAAATGGCGCGAGTGTCAACTGCACAAAACAGTGCGACGCGCAAAATAGCGCGAGTGATAAACTGCACAAAACAATGCAACGCGCAAAGTAGCGCGAGTGTCAACTGCACAAAACAGTGCGACACGCAAAATAGCGCGGGTGATAAACTGCACAAAACAGTGCGACGCGCAAAATAGCGCGAGTGTCAACTGCACAAAATAGTGCGACGCGCAAAATTACGCGAGTGATAAACTGCACAAAACAGTGCGACGCGCAAAATCGCGCGAGTGTGAACTGCACAAAACAGTGCGACGCGCAAAATAGGGCGAATGTCAACTGCACAAAACAGTGCGACACGCAAAATAGCGCGAGTGATAAACTCCACAAAACAGTGCGACGTGCAAAATAGCGCGAGCGATAAACTGCACAAAACTGTGCGACGCGCAAAATAGCGCTAGTGATAAACTGCACAAAATAGTGCGACGCGCAAAATATCGCAAGTGTGAACTGCACAAAACCGTGCGACGCGCAAAATAGCTCGAGTGTCAACTGCACAAAACAGTGCGACGCGCAAAATAGAATGAGTGCTATACTGCACAAAACAGTGCGACGCGCAAAATAGCGCGAGTGTGAACTGCACAAAACTGTGCGACGCGCAAAATAGCGCGACTATCAACTGCACAAAATAGTGCGATGCACAAAATAGCCCGATTGATTAACTGCACGAAATAGTGCGACGCGAAAATAGCGCGAGTGATAAACTACACAAAACAGTGCGACGCGCAAAATAGAGCGAGTGATAAACTACACAAAATAGTGCGACGCGCAAAATAGCGCGAGTGATAAACTGCAGAAAACAGTGCGACGCGCAAAATAGCAAGAGAGATAAACTGCACAAAACTGTGCGACGCTCAAAATAGCGCGAGTGATAAACTGCACAAAACAGTGCCACGTGCAAAATAGCGTGAGTGCTAAACTGCACAAAACAGTGCGAAGCGCAAAATAGCGTGAGTGATAAACTGCACAAAACAGTGCGACGCGCAAAATATCGCGAGTGTGAATTGCACAAAACAGTGCGACGCGCAAAATCGCGCGACTGTCAACTGCACAAAACAGTGTGACGCGCAAAATAGCGCGATGATAAACTGGACAAAACAATGCGACGCGCAAAGTAGCGCGAGTGTCAACTGCACAAAACTGTGCGACGCGCAAAATAGCGCAAGTGATAAACTGCACAAAACAGTGCGACGCGCAAAATAGCGCGAGTGTCAACTGCACAAAATAGTGCGACGCGCAAAATTACGCGAGTGATAAACTGCACAAAACAGTGCCACGCGCAAAATAGCATGAGTGATATACTGCACAAAACAGTGTGACGCGCAAAATAGCACGATTATGAACTGCACAAAACAGTGCGACGCGCAAAATAGCGCGACTATCAACTGCACAAAATAGTGCGATGCGTAAAATAGCCCGATTGATTGACTGCACGAAACAGTGCGACGGGAAAAATAGCGCGAGTGATAAACTACACAGAACAGTGCGACGCGCAAAATAGCGCGAGTGATAAACTACATAAAACAGTGCGACGCGCAAAATAGCAAGAGTGATAAACTGCACAAAACTGTGCGACGATCAAAATAGCGCGACCGCGAACAGCACAAAACAGTGCCACGCGCAAAATAGCGCGAGTGATAAACTGCACAAAACAGTGCCACGTGCAAAATAGCGTGAGTGCTAAACTGCACACAACAGTGCGAAGCACAAAATAGCGCGAGTGATAAACTGCACAAAACAGTGCGACGCGCAAAATATCGCGAGTGTGAA
The DNA here is from genome assembly GCA_030407325.1 of Camellia japonica. Lineage (NCBI taxonomy): Eukaryota > Viridiplantae > Streptophyta > Magnoliopsida > Ericales > Theaceae > Camellia > Camellia japonica. The sequence continues at coordinate 23,369 of JAPPVO010007179.1, forward strand.
TTGCACAAAACAGTGCGACGCGCAAAATAGCGCGAGTGTCAACTGCACAAAACAGTGCGACGCGCAAAATAGCGCGAGTGATAAACTGCACAAAACAGTGCGACGCGCAAAATAGCGCGAGTGTCAACTGCACAAAACAGTGCGACGCGCAAAATTGCGCGAGTGATAAACTGCACAAAACAGGCGACACGCAAAATCGCGCGAGTGTGAACTGCACAAAACTGTGCGACGCGCAAAATAGGGCGAATGTCAACTGCACAAAACAGTGCGACGCGCAAAATAGCGCGAGTGATAAACTCCACAAAACAGTGCGACGCGCAAAATAGCGCTAGTGTCAATTGCACAAAATAGTGCGATGTGCAAAATAGCGCGAGTGATAAACTGCACAAAACAGTGCGACGTACAAAATAGCACGGGGGCAGACCGCACAAAGGAGTGCGACGCGCACAATAGCGCGAGTGATAAACTGCACAAAACAGTGCGACCCGCAAAATAGCGCGAGTGATAAACTGCACAAAACAGTGGGACGCGCAAAATAGCGCGAGTGATAAACTGCACAAAACTGTGCGACCCGCAAAATAGCGCGAGTGATAAACTGCACAAAACAGTGCGACCCAGAAAATAGCGCGAGTGATAAACTGCACAAAACAGTGCGACTCGCAAAATAGCGCGAGTGATAAACTCCACAAAACAGTCCGACGCGCAAAATAGCGCGAGTGATTAACTGCACGAAACAGTGCGACGCACGAAATAGCGCGAGTGATAAACTGCACGAAAACAGTGCGACGCGCAAAATAGCAAGAGTTACAAACTGCACAAAACAGTGCGACGCGCAAAATAGGGCGAGTGATAAACAGCACAAAACAGTGCGACGCGCAAAATAGCTCGAGTGTCAACTGCACAAAACAGTGCGACGCGCAAAATAGAATGAGTGCTATACTGCACAAAACAGTGCGACGCGCAAAATAGCGCGAGTGTGAACTGCACAAAACAGTGCGACGCGCAAAATAGGGCGAATGTCAACTGCACAAAACAGTGCGACCCGCAAAATAGCGCGAGTGAAAACTCCCAAAACAGTGCGACGTGCAAAATAGCGCGAGCGATAAACTGCACAAAACTGTGCGACGCGCAAAATAGCGCTAGTGATAAACTGCACAAAATAGTGCGACGCGCAAAATAGCGCAAGTGTGAACTACACAAAACAGTGCGACGCGCAAAATAGCTCGAGTGTCAACTGCACAAAACAGTGCGACGCGCAAAATAGAATGAGTGCTATACTGCACAAAACAGTGCGACGCGCAAAATAGCGCGAGTGTGAACTGCACAAAACTGTGCGACGCGCAAAATAGCGCGACTATCAACTGCACAAAATAGTGCGATGCGCAAAATAGCCCGATTGATTAACTGCACGAAATAGTGCGACGCGAAAAATAGCGCGAGTGATAAACTACACAAAACAGTGCGACGCGCAAAATAGAGCGAGTGATAAACTGCACAAAATAGTGCGACGCGCAAAATAGCGCGAGTGATAAACTGCAGAAAACAGTGCGACGCGCAAAATAGCAAGAGAGATAAACTGCACAAAACTGTGCGACGCTCAAAATAGCGCAAGTGATAAACTGCACAAAACAGTGCCACGTGCAAAATAGCGTGAGTGCTAAACTGCACAAAACAGTGCGAAGCGCAAAATAGCGTGAGTGATAAACTGCACAAAACAGTGCGGCGCGCAAAATATCGCGAGTGTGAATTGCACAAAACAGTGCGACGCGCAAAATCGCGCGACTGTCAACTGCACAAAACAGTGTGACGCGCAAAATAGCGCGATGATAAACTGGACAAAACAATGCGACGCGCAAAGTAGCGCGAGTGTCAACTGCACAAAACTGTGCGACGCGCAAAATAGCGCAAGTGATAAACTGCACAAAACAGTGCGACGCGCAAAATAGCGCGAGTGTCAACTGCACAAAATAGTGCGACGCGCAAAATTACGCGAGTGATAAACTGCACAAAACAGTGCCACGCGCAAAATAGCATGAGTGATATACTGCACAAAACAGTGCCACGCGCAAAATAGCACGATTGTGAACTGCACAAAACAGTGCGACGCGCAAAATAGCGCGACTATCAACTGCACAAAATAGTGCGATGCGTAAAATAGCCCGATTGATTGACTGCACGAAACAGTGCGACGGGAAAAATAGCGCGAGTGATAAACTACACAGAACAGTGCGACGCGCAAAATAGCGCGAGTGAAAACTACATAAAACAGTGCGACGCGCAAAATAGCAAGAGTGATAAACTGCACAAAACTGTGCGACGATCAAAATAGCGCGACCGCGAACAGCACAAAACAGTGCCACGCGCAAAATAGCGCGAGTGATAAACTGCACAAAACAGTGCGACGTGCAAAATAGCGTGAGTGATAAACTGCACAAAACAGTGCGACGCACAAAATAGCGCGAGTGTGAACTGCACAAAACAGTGCGACGCGCAAAATATCGCGAGTGTGAACTGCACAAAACAGTGCGACGCGCAAAATAGTGCGAGTGTCAACTGCACAAAACAGTGCGACGCGCAAAATAGCGCGAGTGATAAACTGCACAAAACAGTGCGACGCGCAAAATAGCGCGAGTGTCAACTGCACAAAACAGTGCGACGCGCAAAATTGCGCGAGTGATAAACTGCACAAAACAGGGCGACGCGCAAAATCGCGCGAGTGTGAACTGCACAAAACTGTGCGACGCGCAAAATAGGGCGAATGTCAACTGCACAAAACAGTGCGACGCGCAAAATAGCGCGAGTGATAAACTCCACAAAACAGTGCGACGCGCAAAATAGCGCTAGTGTCAATTGCACAAAATAGTGCGATGTGCAAAATAGCGCGAGTGATAAACTGCACAAAACAGTGCGACGTACAAAATAGCACGGGGGCAGACTGCACAAAGGAGTGCGACGCGCACAATAGCGCGAGTGATAAACTGCACAAAACAGTGCGACCCGCAAAATAGCGCGAGTGATAAACTGCACAAAACAGTGGGACGCGCAAAATAGCGCGAGTGATAAACTGCACAAAACAGTGCGACCCGCAAAATAGCGAGTGATATAAACTGCACAAAACAGTGCGACCCAGAAAATAGCGCGAGTGAAAACTGCACAAAACAGTGCGACTCGCAAAATAGCGCGAGGATGATAAACTCCACAAAACAGTCCGACGCGCAAAATAGCGCGAGTGATTAACTGCACGAAACAGTGCGACGCACAAAATAGCGCGAGTGATAAACTGCACGAAAACAGTGCGACGCGCAAAATAGCAAGAGTTACAAACTGCACAAAACAGTGCGACGCGCAAAATAGGGCGAGTGATAAACAGCACAAAACAGTGCGACGCGCAAAATAGCTCGAGTGTCAACTGCACAAAACAGTGCGACGCGCAAAATAGAATGAGTGCTATACTGCACAAAACAGTGCGACGCGCAAAATAGCGCGAGTGTGAACTGCACAAAACTGTGCGACGCGCAAAATAGCGCGACTATCAACTGCACAAAATAGTGCGATGCGCAAAATAGCCCGATTGATTAACTGCACGAAATAGTGCGACGCGAAAAATAGCGCGAGTGATAAACTACACAAAACAGTGCGAC
>JAPPVO010007180.1:0-33130 GCA_030407325.1 Camellia japonica
TGCATTTCAAATCAATCGCGCTGTTTAGCGTATCGCACTATTTTGTGATTGTATCATTCGCGCTATTTTGCGCACCTCAATCGCACTGTCCTGTGCTTTGCATATCACACATCGCACTATCTTGTGCATTTCAAATCACTCACGCTGTTTAACTTATCGCACTATTTTGTGCACTATATCATTTGCGCTATCTTGCGCATCTCACCTGTACTTGTTAGTGCATTACATTTCACTCGCGCTATTTTGCGCATCGCACTATTTTGTGCACATTACTTGCGTTGTGCATGCATTTTATCGTGCTATTTTGCGCATCTCACCTGCACTTGTTAGTGCGTTGCATCGCGCTATCTTGCGCACCTTACCTCGTATCACTACTTTATGCATTCACTCGCCGACACTGCGTGTGTCAAACTTTCGGAACCACAGGAATCACATTGAATATATGTTGTTAGCATATTGTTCTTGTTGAATTTCTCTCTTTTGCAGGCACGATATTGTATGTACGGTTCATTTGAGGCTGGTGCGACCAGACGAATCGCGCAGGTATCGTATCTTCTCCTGTGTGAGGCGACGAGAGTCGAATGATTCTCCGCATCCCTAACTGCATGAAATGTAGTTGTTGCTTGCTTCATTGCTTAAAACTGTTGCATCTATTTGCGAATACTTGCCTCGTTACAGCTTGCTGCATTTGCATGATCATTTGGCTTTGTGCATATCATTTTGCATTTTTCCCCTGCCTGCGGGACATCTCTGTTCATCTTGTATGATTGTCTAAGTCTTCGGCCTTGTCAAAAATGGGTCGTCTCTGGGCTTTGACATTCACTCCCGTCACTTGTGACTTCCGAGTTCTGTCAAAGAGGGCAACTGTAGACACCCCATTTTTGACCGACCTTAAGACTCAGACGTCACCGATTGAGCGCTCGGTGATGTTGCATATCGTGCTCGTTCAGAAGTCTCAGAGCCGCGGCCGTGCGCCCTGCCTCCGGACTTCCGAACTTTTTCCATACCTTGCCTCGGTTTGCGAACCAGACTCGGTTTTCTCTGTTTTTTTTCCTGAAGGGAGGGAGAGGTCCAGTAGACCTCTCTCTCAGTGGCCGTGGGCTACATTTCGTGCCCGTAGGCCATTTTGCCCATTTCGGAGCCCGGTTCCCGGTTTTCGGAGCCGTCAGGCCGTGTGCCTCGGTTCGGGACCACCCACCATCTCCGATTCCTCCGGTTCTTGGCATGCATCTCATTTACTCCCTAACGAGGGACACTGGGGTCTTAGATACCCACTTCGTGCCGAATGCCACTTTCGGTGCTTACAGCCGGTTTTCGGGCCCCGAACCTCGCGGTTTGGCCCCCGAGCATTCGTTTTGCATCGGTTTTTGTTCATTCTTGGCAGGTACCTCTGTTTTATCATAACGAGGGACACTGGGTCTCAGATACCCACTTCGTGGCTGAATGCCACTTTCGGTGCTTACAGCCGGTTTTCGGGCCCCGAACCTCGCGGTTTGGCCCCGAGCATTCATTTTGCATCGGTTTTTGTTCATTTTTGGCAGGTACCCCTGTTTTATCATCATCAGGAAGATCACTGGAGGGTGGGAGGCTAGCAATTGTCCAAGCAACCTGTTATGCTCTTCCGGCGCCCCCCAGCGCCCGTTTTTCTCACTTCCGGGCTAATGTTGACCACCCTAGGGCCATTTTCTTCGAGCCAAAACCACATATTCGTGTTGTACACACATGGGAGGACACTAAAAAAAAACATGGCCGGCCAGTAATTCTTATTTTCATTTTTGACCCTCTTTGAAAAGTGAATTGTTGTTTCTCCTGGTTCAGAGTTGCCAATCTTCAACCATAAGGCCTTGTTGTACACACCTGGGAGGACACCATCATGTGGTGGCTGGCCAGCAAATCCATCTTTCCATTTTTGCCCTTGGCCGGCCGGCTAGGGGGGGTGGCCGGCCGGCCACCTCCAATAAAGGTGGCTAGCCGGCCATACTCCTTGGGAAATGTGTTTTCACAGCTGTATAGCTGTATCCCCCAAAAGATCTGATTCCGGGGATATTTTGTTTGCAGGGAACTTGTTCCCTTAAGGCTACACACTTGCATACACTTTTGACACACAATTCTTGCATGCATCACTCCCCTCCCTCTCCCTCAAGACCTAGAAAAACTTGGCTCAAGCATATCTCTCTCTATCTTTCTCAAACTCTTCAAGTTTTGGTCTCATTTGTTCATCAACACCAAGCACTACCTTCACCACTTCCATTTCAGCAGCAAAGGAAGGTTTTTCAGTGGCTAAGAAGCAACAAACTCAAGTCAAGAAGCAAAGAAAGACTTGTCTTCAAGGGTAAGTCTCAAATCCCCTCTTTTACACCACTTTCTTGCCTCATTTCTTAACCTTACTTTCTCACTGTTTTGAGCTCCGACCAATACTGAAAGTGGTCTTCTTTTGAGCTATTCTTGAGGTTTGTTTAAGGGCTCAACTCTGTTTGAGCCCTCTATCTTGCACTTCTTTCAATATACTCTTATATGCCATTATTTTGCATTGAATATTTGGCCTATGTGTGATCTGAATTGGAGCATCTAATGAACTGATATTGTGCTTATTTTGAGGCCCTCTTCAATGTTGAAGAAGGGCTCAACCCTGTTTTCATGCTCCATGTACAAGTTGCTTTGAATCCATGTTTTACCCTTGTTTTTGCATGAAAAATCTAGCTTATGAGTGATCTGATTTCGAGCATTACATAAACTGTAAGTGGGCCTATTTTGAGCCCCTCTTCAACATTTAAGAAGGTCTCAACCCTTTTTGGCCTCTCTATCATGCACTTGCTTCATAATTCCTTCAATTTACCGTAAACTTGCATGATTTGTTTGACCTACATGCAGTCTGTGTTGGAACATGTCATGAACTGTGAGTGAGCTTATTTTGTGTCCCTCTACAATATTGTAGAAGGGATCAACTTTGTTTGGGGTCTCCATGTTATACTTGCCTTTATATCTCTCTTTGACCCCATTTTGCATGCCTTTTTGAGCTTACCTAGCTTCTGATTTCGGCCATCATCAGTACTGAAAATATCCATATTTTGGCCTTCTTGTCATATCTCATTGAGGGTCTTTTCTGGTTTGATGAATGTTTGGGGTACCTCATGTTATAGCCTCATATAGCCTCATTCTTGCATAGCATTTTTACCATGTTTGCATACTGAGTTGGGGGATGTAATCTACTATAAATGTTCATATGTTTAGTCCCTCATCAGTGTTGTAGAAGGGTACTTTTCCATTTGAGGATCGCATGTATCACTTGCTTCAATACCCCTCTCTTTTCTCGTATTTTTGCATGCTATTGTTGCCCTATCCATGCTTGCTATTTAGCCCTTTTTGTGACTGAAAAATGCTATTTTGGGGGCTTCCTTGCTACTGTTTTGCATGTCATGTACCAATTATGCATGTTTAGTATGGCTATAGGCCATTCTGGGTGCTTATTATCGCATTTCGGACCATTCCGGGCATTTGGTATCATTTCCCCCCCTTTCGGGACTGTTTTGCATCATTTGTAAGTGCTGAAATTCATTTGCATGTTTGCATATCGTTTTCATGTCATTTCATGCCTTACGGCCCTGGCCTCGGTTTGCGCGCCCGTGGGCACGCATTTCAAGGCACCTCATTTTCATCTGACGGCCTCCCGTATGAGAGTGGCCGAGGTCCTCTCATGTTGGTATAAGCCCATTTTGCATTCTGTATGCTATTTTCGCATCTTTGCATTCCGTACGCCATTTTCTCGGTTTGGGCACGCACTTCGAGACATCTCATTTTAGCCTCATCACATATCATTTCCATGTCATTTTGAATTCTGTATGCATCGCCTCGGTATGCGCGCCCGTGGGCACGCATTTCGAGGCATCTCATTTTCATCTGACGGCTTCTCATGTGAGTGTGGCTGAGGCTCACTCATGTTAGTATAAGTCCATTTCGCATTTTGTATGTCATTTCATGCTTTAATCCATTTTCTCGGTTTACGCGCCCGTGGCACGCATTTCGAGGCATCTCATTTTCATCCGCCGGCTTCCCATGTGAGTGTGGCTGAGGCTCACTCATGTTAGTGTAAGTCCATTTTGCATTTCATATCATTTTAGCTCATCGCATTCCGTATGCATTTTCTCAGTTTGCGTGCCCGTGGGCACGCATTTCGAGACTCTCATTTAGCCCCACTGTATATCATATTTCGTGCATTTCTTTATGCTTAATTCATTTTCTCGATTCGCGTGCCGTGTGCACGCATTTCGAGGCATCTCATTTTCATAGCATTGTGCATGCTAGGATTGCATATTAGCTGCATTTCATGCATATCATGCATATTGCATCGTGTTCGGGATAGGAGTTAGCCCGGCACGGGAAACGAGGCACGTTTCGTACTCCGAGTGACGGAACGGGTCTCAATTCCCAAGTCACCGACACTCCGGATTACCCATGATGGAGTTAGGTTTTGTTGTAGCATTCATATGCATTCATCCTATATTAAGTTGTGCAATCCGACTCCTCGGCCATCATGCATCGATATGCGTGATTGGTGGCACGAGGATCGAGGCATGCATATATTTGTGAAATACATTGCTATGCCCTTTTCCTGCTCTCTGTTGCAGCATACCGAGAAAATCAGCAACTTTTCGGAGTCGGGCGCGCATTTCGAGAACATTGCAAACAGAGGCTAATTGGGCATCCCAGTGGATTTCCGCGCAAAACAGCAGCCAAGCATACATCATTTATTATCCGGAACGGAGTCAAGCAGCCCCTGGCTTGCATGCATGCCAGTTTACCGCTTTCTTCTTTAATTTGTTAATTAATTAGAAATTTGTATATTATTCGGACTGTATATTTCGGACTGTATTATTCTTTTATTCGGACTGTATTATTTATTCGGACCCTCTGCGCGAGGGCATAACTGTAATAAGTGTGGGTGAGTGTGATGTATGTCTTCCAACCCCACGTCTTTCTCCCTTTTATTTACCCGCTTACGATGGTTAGATATAGGGCATATTTCAATTAGCATACAGTATGACAGCATGTTTGCATCATTCATCTGTTTTGCACGCACCGGGCTCGGCGCATCATACAAACTGCATTTGTATTTCAATTCCAAATTGAATACGTGTTAGTTGTAGCATTCCACAACCATGTTTAGAATAGCCGAGCCTGCTATAGTTTGCATCTTTGCATGTGTTGCATTAGGCATTCTGTGTATTTAGGATCATGCATTATTTCTAATGGCTTTCTGTTTTGGCTTGGAGTACTCGGTGAGTTTTATGCTTTAGCATCCTTGCATGCGTGTGAGTGACTGCCATGAATAGCATGCTTACCATGAGGCTATGTGCTTATGTGATATAACTGCCTTGAATGCCTGTGGGTGGAGGTTGAGTTACTTGGAGTGGGACAATGCATTGAATGTTTGTTTTAAGCCCACTAGATAGTGGCAAAATCATGTTTTCTAAGCCCACCTGAGGGTGGCAAATCCACGTCTTAGCCTACCTGCGGGTAGCACCACCAAACCATTTTCAATCAAACAAACAAACATGAAATGTTTTGTTCCAATTCAGGCGACTCAGTCTATACTTGTTTGCTGCGAGCATCACATAGTAACCTAGGCTAATAACCGGAATAAGAACGCATAATGTTTTCAAAACTAGATATCATGGTTAGTAGAGGCCGATCTTTGATCGGGCGAGCGGGGGCAATCACGAAGTGACCTTCCCCAATCGTACCCAAGTTCCCGAGCCGAGGCAACTTTGGTGATGACGGACACGTGGCCTTTGGCACCGAGTCAGGGTTTCCTAAATTTCTCAAAAATAAAATATTTAGGTGGCGACTCTGTATCTGGCAAAGCAGTCCATGTTTGGCACTTCTTTCAAAAATCTGTTTTCCAAAACGATTTGCCGGATTTGGACTCTTTGGTTCAAGATTAAGAACCGTGACACAAATCGAGTCCGAGTTGTAGCGAGGTCCCCCGCGGGCTTGTTACAGAGACAAAAGTGACCTTCTCTGCCGAGGTTATCGTCAACACGGCCTCTACTTATGTTTTCTCGCACAATTCTTACTTGCCCCTAGTTACAGCGAAGCTAGCAATAGACTGATTAAAGTAGCCCAACACCTCAAGGGGGTCAAACCGCATAGGTTTGGCATTAGCCGAAACCTTAATGGGTTTGGATGCTTTTCTCTGACGGGAGACTTCTCGACTTGCGAGGAGTCCACTGCTTTTTCAGACATTGTTTCTCACCCTTTCTCATTTATGATCCTCACGTCACTTTGGCCCTTAATCTTTATTTTCTCTCACAAGTCCTTTCCTTACTTTTTCTCTCAGCGCATATCTCTCTATTCTTTAATCTCTTTTATTTTTTTATCCCTTCCCAGGTGTGCCTAATGGAAAAACTGAAAGTCGTGGACCCTTGCGCTGAGTATTTCGCCAGGTCCTACTCATTCCATTCATAGCTAGTGAGCTTTCCCATCGAGGGATTATGGTGCGATTGGATGTGCAACCAATCCTTAACTGACATTGCTTGGCGATGCCCTTGGCTTGATTTGCATGAGATGAGTTACAACATGTCTCGCCAGCAAGGGATACAACTGATTGGCCTGACACACTGTGTTTTCTACTTCTTATTCAAGTTCCGACAACAATTTGGACATAATCAAACTCGCTCTGCTAAGGGGATTGAATATCCGGCCTCATTTTTTACCCGTACTTCACACTTGGGTCAGTATCTCAATGCTTGGAGGACAAGAGAGCTCTTGGCCCCTACAGCTGGCTTAAGTTGTGCTCTTCCTGATGAATGCTTGCTCGGGCTTGAGGAGGAGGCGCAGGTTGGCCTCTCTCTAGCGGCAGAAACTTCTGAAAGTGCAAGGAATAGGCAGAGGACTTCTACTTGACTCAACTATGTCCCTATTTCATTGCTTTGACTTTTTTTTATTTTTATTTTAAGTACTTTGATGTAAAAACTGATGTAAAAAGGTTTGAATAATACGAGTGTTAGATCGGCATGTGCTTGTTTCACCTTATGTTTTGAAATCAAGTAATCAAGACTGTAGGTACTGAAAATTTTCCCTTTTTGGTCCAAAGAATGCTCTATTTTGCAAAAAGTAAAAATTTTAAGAGAATCAAGCAACTTCATTAAAAACTTCAAAACATGTTTTCTTAAATGGTCATTACCTGGTACACATGAAATCAATCCGCAAGACGTATAGAACCAAATTAAAAAGATCATGACTACCTATAACTGCGTTCACCTTTCTCGCCACTGAACCTTCTGCCAAATGGAGGTGAGACAATCAAGCCAATTGTTGGTGAGATAGACTGATCAAACAATGGATAAGAAAATTGAGTTGTAAATGGTTAGGGCCAAACTTCAGGATGAAGTTGCCTACGTATCCCCAAAGATGGGAATCAGACCTTATGAAGTTCACGGTTAAGGTTCGCTTGGGTATTAACTTTCTCCTTTTGCGCACTAACTTTTACCAAAGCCGCCCTTTCGGGTTTTCAACCTTGCGAGCTCTATTTCATTGATGTCTCATTTTTCATGCTCTTACTTTTGCCTAGGTTGCCTTTCCGGGTTTTCAACCTAGCGAGCCTCTCAGGGATAGTACTTTTTCAATTTGTCCATGTTGATTGGTTGTGAGAACTCCAAACCATCCAAATCCATGAGAATAATCACTCCTCCTGACCAGATAGATTTGATAATGTAGAGACCGGTCCAATTTGGTCGGAACTTGTCCCTAGGGTCATGGATAGGAGCTCGATTGTCTTTAAGCACCATATCTCCTTCTTTCAGATTCCTAGACTTGACTTTCTTGTTGAATGCCCTGGAAATCGTACGTTGATATCCCTGGATGTAATATAATGCCTTCAACCTTCTCTCATTGAACAACATTAACTCTTCAAATCTGTTTTATTGCCAATCTGCCTTTGCTATCTAACATTCAACCATAACTCTCAACGATGGGACCTCGATTTCAATCGTTAAAACAGCCTCCATTCCATACACCAAGAAGTAAGGGGTGGCCCTCGTAGAAGTTTTGAATCGATGTTCTATAACCCCAAAGTGCAAAAGGTAGTTTATCTAGCCAATCCTTGTAGGTTTCCACAATTTTTTGCAAAATATTCTTGATGTTCTTATTTGCGGCCTCAGCGGTTTCATTGGTTTATGGCCTGTATGTTGAAGACTTTTAAAAGACCACGTTATACTTCTCAAGTGAATCTACCACTTCCTTTTTGAAGTGTGAGCCATTGTCCAATAATATTTCATTCGGTATCCCATATCTGCAAATGATGTTGATTTTGATGAATTTGGCTACATGAGATGGTTTCAAAACTGAATAAGACTGTGCTTCCACCCATTTGGTAAAGTAGTCGATTTCCACTAGAATGAACTCGTGTCCATTTGAGCCCTTTGGCGAGACTGCTCCAATGACATCTATGCCCCAAATTGAAAAGGGCCAAGGTGAGTTCATGTTGTGGAGCTTCGATGGTGGGATATTCATGTGGTTTGCATGGATTTGACACTTATGGCATCACCGAACGAAATTGACACAATCATTCTCCATGGTTAACCATTAGTAACCTTGCTTAAGGATCTTCTTGGTTAGAATTACACCATTTATGTATGCTCTACACTCTCCTCCATGAATGGCCTCCATAAGGCATCTTGACTCCTCCTCTTCTACACACAGTTTGTGCATTCCCAAATGCCCTCTTTTGTATAACCTATTTCCGCAAATAATGAACTGGATGGCTAGATGCCGTATTCCGCTTTTATCTTTGGCATTTGCCCCTTGTGACATTCCAAATGTTATGATACCTAGGATTTTTGTCTTGAACCTCCTCTATTATGGCTATTGTTTCTAAGCCGGCACATACTTCTGTTCAATAATGATTGGACGCATCTTGACCCCAATTAGTATGTCTACTATAGAGGATAGGGTTGCCAATGTAACAGCAAATCGATTTTCTCTCTTAACAAATGCGTAAATGTCATTTTTTCGAACCTTGGGATAAGAATGTCCAAGGTTTGGTGACAAACTTTCATTTTCTCTTCCTTAACCTTCCAATCTCCATTGGCTTGAGAAACAACTAGGTTTCGAATCTTTGATGACATCCAACCTTATTGCCCCTAGTTCTAGGGCAGCTTCTTATCCAGCAATACATACCTCATATTCTGCTTCGTTATTGGATACTTTGAAACGGGGTTTGAAAGCTAGGGGTACATGTGAGTCATCAAATGCTATAAGCAACACGCCTATTCCATAACCTTATTGGCTAGCCGCTCCATCAAAGTACATGGTCCACGTCTCCTTTTTTACCTGTAGGATCTCCTCGTTGGAGAATAGGTACTCTACATCTTCCTCTCCCTTAACTGGGTAGTCTGCCAAAAATTCCACTACAGTTCTTCCTTTGACCAACTTGCGAGTAGTATACTTGAGGTCGAACTCAGAAATAAAAAGCAACCAACGAGCTAGCCTATCCGAAAGTGTTGGTTTCTCAAAGAGATATTTAATGGGATCCATTCTTGAAACCAAAATTACCGAGTGAGCTAACAGGTAGTGTCTCAACTTCCTTGTGGCCCAAACCAAAGCCAAACAAGTCTTCTCCAAGGGAGTGTAACGAGTTTCATAATCCAACATCTTTTTACTCATATAGTAAATGGGTTTTTTCACTTTTGCTTCTAACTCTTGTGCTAGCATGCACCCCATAGTTGACTCAGTTACTGACAGGTACATGATCAGTGGTTTCCCTGACTCTGGTGGTGACAGCACATGCGAATTCTGAAGATACTACTTAACTTGCTCGAAATCGAACTGACATCGACCATCCTATTGGAATTTCTTTCCCTTTTTCAAGAGACCGAATAATTGTTCACAAGTCAAGGTTAATTTAGAGATAAACCGCCTTATGAATTGCACTTTTCCCAAAAAGCCCCACACCTTCTTTTCATCCTTGGTGGCAGCATTTCTAGGATGGTCTTGATTTTTCATGGATTGACCTCAATTCCCCTCTAAGTGATCAGAAAACCCAATATCTCGCATGTAGTTACCCTGAAGTTGCACTTCTGTGGATTCAGCCTCAACCTATACTCCCTAATCATTTCGAAGAACTTCTCTAGCGTGACGTAGTGGCCTTCTCGCTCTTTGGATTTCACAATCATATCATCCACATACACCTTGACTTCTTTATGGATCATGTTGTGCAGTATTATGGTTGCAGCCCTCTGGTAAGCAGCCCGGGCATTCTTTAGCCCAAAGGGCATGGCTCTATAGTAGTAAGTACCTCATGAAGTGGTGAACGCAGTCTTTTCTTTGTCCTCTGGTGCCATCATAATCTGATTGTATCCTGAAAACCCATCCGTGAATAACAATAAGGCGTGCCTTACAGTTGAAGTCCACTAACTCATCAATGTGTGGCAAAGGAAAATCATCCTTCGGACTAGCCTTGTTCAAATCTTGAAAATCAACACAAACCCGAATTCTGCCATCCTTTTTAGGCATTGGAACGATGTTAGCTAACCAAGTCAGATACTCAGATACAAGTAAGAACCCTGCGTCGATTTGTTTGGTCATTTCCTCTTTGATTTTAAATGCCCAATTTGGACGAACCTTGCGGAGTTTCTGCTTGACTGGTCGGGCCTTGGGGTTGAGAGGGATCCTGTGCTGTACTATCTCTGGATTGATTCCAGGCATGTCTTCGTAGGACCACATAAAAACATCTTTGAAATCTTTTAATAAAGCGATTAATCGCTTGTGCTCCTCTGAAGGCAACATGGAACCAATCTAGACTAAGAGTTGATCTTTCTCAGTACCCACATTAATTGACACAATCTCATCCAGTAAGGGTCTAGCACACCTTTCCTCCTCTCGATCAAATAAAGTTTTTAAAGCCCAAGGAATTTCTTCCTCTTCGTTTTCATCAAAGTTTTGAAAATCACTGTCAGTACAGCAAACTAAGGGCACAGAAAAGTAAGCAAAGTCCACTGCACTTTCATTCATAATGTTAGGGTCCTCGGTTACAGTTGACTCAAAAGAAAAACTAAAAGACGACCAGGGTAGGACTTTGGCACCCAAGTTACCACCCCTAGAAGTGCCCGACTCTAACTTAGTAGACTAACTTGAATCCGATTCCGACTCGACAGACTTAGTGGAATCAGACTCAGACTCATTATCCGATTTAGAACTTTTAATAGAACCCCTTTTGAACTACCAAACTAATCATGGAGCCTCGGCTATGTCTAGAATAAGATCGGTGCAATCCACTGTTTGTCCATCCTCAATCACAGAAATGGCAACATTATCCCCCAAGTTAGTAGGCACAACCCCAGCATTGGAATCTGCCAGGAAGTCAACCAATGTTATCCCCAGGAGTTTCTCTTCACTGCTCTCTGAGCTAGTACTTCTTTCTGCCCCACATCAATACTCAGATCGATCTACTCATCCTCATCATCTGACAATTGGTGATTGAAGAAAATCTCAAACCCAGTGTATCTCTTCTTTATTTCTCGTTCGACCCATGACTCTGGAAATCTATAGAAGGGGAAGTCTTCTCATTGATGGACAAAGCATCCATTTAGAGTCCCCCTAATTGGCTCGTGGATTACTTCAAACCACCTTCTGGCTCTTTTCACCTTAATTCTCTCTCTCACTTTATCTCTTTTCTTTTTCCAATCCTCTTCAATCAGCTCGTATCCCAACTTGAAAGCATGGGGGTTATGGTTCACTTCTCTGGCAGTAGCATTTCCTTGCTTTCCACTTTTACCCAATCTCAATCTGGGAAGATGTCCCTGTTTGCTCATCATATATATAGTCTGAGCGCTTACATAGTTTCCCCCATCTTCTGCCATGATAGTCTACACCAATCGTGCCTCTACTCTGTCCTAGCTTGGGAATGATCTAGAGTTTCACTATTTCAAACAAGCAACATCACAACATCCTAACAAATAAGAGAGTATCCTGTCCTATTTTTGAGAAGTCACTAGGGCTAACTATATGCACTAGGCCAATTGGTCAAAAGAGTACCTCGACAAGATTACCTAATATACCTCTCACACCTAACACTAAGAAGTGAAAGGAGGATCAAACGGTACGACGATAATCCATATCTGAGGGTCGTGTTTCCAACATGGCAGAGACCACGACCGGCCAAGTTTTTTAGGCAAGCCTCTGGCAAGCCGTCCAAGAATAGCAGATGAAAAACACTATGACTTAAGAGCACCAATGCAAATGCAATGCAATGAACATATATATTTAAATGAAATCTCACATCATAAAGTTCAAGTCAAGTTCTCTTTTTCTCCCCAACAGAGTCGCTAGAAACTATAGCTGGTTTTTCGCGCTCCTTGGAGGGGTTTAGCCTCCTCGGATACGATTCCCTACAGTTCGGACTCTCGTGGTCTTAAACCTGGTTTCACAAGTGCAATGTGACATAAAGAAAACCAAAGTCCAAATCTGGCCAACCCTAGAAAAATTTACTATCCGCAAGAAATGCCAAAAATGGACTATTGCCAGATTTTAGAGTCGCTACCTAATATTTTTTAGGAGAATTAGAAAGCCCGTAACTCGTGCCAAAGGCCACTTGTTCGTAATAACCAAAGTTGTCTCAGTTCGGGAACTTAGGTATGAGAGGGGAAGGTCATGAATTGAGCACCCCACTCACCCGATCAAAGATGGTCTTTACTATGTCATGATGTGATTTTTATTAACATTAGACGCTCATGTTCTGATTATTAATATGCTAACATTACTATGTGAGGCAAGCAAGTATAGACTACGTCACTTACTTTGGAATGCTTTGATTTCATGCAATCTTTTGGAAGAGTTTGAAATACGCAACTCAAAGGAAAAATGAGCTTGTATATACAATGTTCAAAGTTTATTCCAACTTAAGCAAAATAGCCTCCATCCACAGGCATTCATAGAGTTATTTCATTTAAGCACGTAGCCTCATGGTAGTTATGTTTTGACATGGTAACATAAACACACGTACGTGTTATGCTAAAGCAAAAATTGCTCACCCAAAATATCCAAGTCGAGCCAAAGAAAAAGAAGATAGTTAGGGAAACGCATGATCCTAAGACTAATACAACGCATAAAAAATGCAACTAATAGATTTGGCTATTAGCATAACATATGAATCAACTCAAAGGCATGAGGTAGAGCACATAAGCGAGTAAGAAATGATGACGTCAAGTATGATGAGCTGAGCCTTTATGCATGCGGAAATGGATATAAATCATGGAAATGATAAAGGAAAACATGATGCTAGACAACCACAATAAGCATGTAAATAAAAGGGAGAAAGAAATGGGGGTTGGAAAACATACATCAGAGGTTACAAATTTTCCCTCTTACAAGAGGGTCTGAATGCCCTAACTAACTAATTATTTCAAACCCAAATAAACTAACTAATTATTACAATACAAATGAATGAACTAGTTAATACAAAATATCAAATGAATGAACTAATTAATACAAAATATAAATGGCTATGGATAAAGGAGTGGCTGGTCGGCCACTGCTTCTGGAGAAGAACCTGCTGCAGTAGAACTAGAACAGAGCAAAAATAGAGGCTTCCAAGGGATGTTCATCCTTCTTGCTCTCTCCTGTCATGAAAATTCTCAAGGAGAGAGCAGGTTTGCTTCACAAATCATCAAACATCCCAAAGGTATTTAGATGATAATTAGTAAAGCAATGGGACGAACATTGATGGATACAAAACTAAGGCTAATCTACGAAAGAAGCAATCAAAGAAATGGCTAAAACCTACTAAATCTCATGGAAAACAAGAGTAAGTGAGTACTCAAGTTTAGAGAGAATAGGTTTAGAGAAAGCCATTTTTGAAAGCTAAGCTTATATACAAGAGATTACATCATTGAAATAAACAAAGAGGCCCTTCTTCCTACTCATGGAAGATGGATTATAAAATCAATTTCCATGCTTTAAAAGGAAGTAGAATAGAGCCTCTAATGATTCCGATGAAAGAGAACTCATATAGTTTCAAAGCAAGATTAAAACAAGACTAAGCAAAATAAAATGAAATCCATAAAGAGATGGTTGTAAGCTCATCTTCCTACTCATGGAATATGGATAGAACGTCCATTTCCAAGCTACAAAGATGGAACTAGAAGAGAGCTTTACAACATCTTAAAAGAACAGAGATATAAGACAAGAATCAAACTATCTATATAAGCTTTAAACACATATATAAAGTTCATATTCAATTGAAAACTACCTAAAACAGTGCTGAAATTGAAAGAAAAGAAGCAAGAACATGAAGAACAACAAGAGAGCAATATTAGGGCATAAGCCTATGGAAGGGTGGCTAACCCTTCCACCTTCAACAAGGTTTAAATCATATTTTTAAGCCTAAAATACTCTGAAAATCAGTATTAAAATAAAGAACAAGAAATTAAAAAGAAAAAAAAAAGAAAAAAAAAAGAATAGGTAATGAAAGGAGTTGAAAGATCAACCTTTAGAAAAGAGGAGGAGTTTCTTGGTTCACAAACTTCAATCCAAATACTCTCAAGAATTTGAAATCAATCTTAAAGCTCCATCAAAAAACTTCAAATTCAGCCTTCAACGGTGTATCTGTAGTGTTTATATATCAAGGGGGTAGAGAAGGTTTGCATATCTTTGGAAAATGCTTGCTCACTAAGTTTCTTCATCCCAAACATTGAGGGCAGGTGTTGTATTTATAGAATTTTGGAGTTTTACGTCGAAAATATCTGAAAAATGACAATTGGCTTGGAGCTCGTGCATGGAAGCAGCTGATAGTTGTAAAATATCTGCTACGCAGAACATGGCTAGCCGACCATAAGGAGGTCTGGCCGGCCTTGCGAAGGTGGCCTACCGGCCATCTGTTGGCCTGCTGGTCTTTGGCTGGTCAGGCTAGAAGAAAAATGGTTTTGGTCCAAAAAGGGATATAAGGTTTCGGTTTTGAAGCTCAAAAGTGAATTCCTTCTGCTGAAGGTTTGAAGAATTTGAATAGCGTAACGTTTCATTATTGAGTGCTCAGACTGAAGCGCCCAAGTCTTAAGGGCAGTCAAAAATGGGATGTCTACATTCTGTAAGATCAAAACTCGTTCTGATGGCACTATTGAATAGTACAAAGCACACTTAGTTGGTCGAGGCTTCACTCAAGAGTATGGCATTGACTATGAGGAGGCATTTCCTCATATTGCGTACCTTACCTCTGTTCGTAGTCTCATTGCCGTTGGTGTTGTCCACAAGTGGGGCCTATATCAAATGGATGCCTAAAATACTTTTTTCAATGGGGATCTCATTAAAGAAGTATATATGCAACCTCCTCTTAGTTATCATCCTTCTCAAAAGGTCTGTAAACTTTGGCGTGCACTCTATGGTCTCAAAAAAGCCCATCGCACTTGGTTTTCCAAGTTTAGTAGCACTATTGCACAGTGGCGTTGCTTCTAGTCCATATGATTCTACTATTTTCATTCGCAAGACTGATCATGGCACCACTCTTCTTATTCTTTATGTTGATGGTGTAGTTGAGTTAAAGGACTCTCTTATAAGTTCTTTTAAGATGAAGGATCTAAGGCCTCTCAGCTATTTTTTAGGTCTTGAAATCTCTTTCGACTCTAGTGGCTATTATGTCTCTCAAGCAAAGTATGTCTCTAATCTACTCCTCCGTGCTGGTCACACTGATAGCAAGATTACCTCCACACCTCTTGAGACAAAATGTTTGTTTCACTCCTCTAGACAACATTCCTTTCTCTGATGCCATACTTTATCGGCATTTAGTTGTCACTCTAGTCTATCTCATTATTACCCGACCGAATATAACCTATGTTATTTATCTTGTCAGTTAGTTTTTGGCATTTTCACACTTCACTCATTATGCTATTGTCCTTCGTATCCTTTGATACGTAAAAAGTACTTTATTTCGTGGACTTCATTATTCTACTCATTCTATCTTGGGGCTACATGCCTATATTCTGATGCTGATTGGGCAGGTGATCCTATTAATCGTCGCTCTACCACTGGATATTGTTTTTTTCTCGGTAATTCCTTCATTTTCGAGCGCAGCAAGAAGCAAATAGTTGTTTCCAGATGTAGTACTAAGGCAGAATATCATGCCCTTGCGGATACTATGCAAGAATTATTATGGCTTCGCTGGTTACTTAAAGATTTGGGAATTATTCATTCCTTCACTACTGTCCTTTGTTGTGATAACCGAGGTGCGATTCAAATTGCTCACAATTAGGGGTGTTCAAATAAACGATTAGCCAACCAATTCGAACCGAATCGACCCCTCAAAACATAGAACAAACGGTTTCGAGTCCCTGAACTGCAGTTTAGACTTTTCAAATGTTGTTGAGATTCGGTTGAGTACTGATTTTAGCAAAATCGAAATTGGTTAACCCGATAGGACCATAACTTGTTTATATTTTATATTTATATCTATCTGTGTGTTGCCATTTGATAGGTTAGTACAAGGACTCTTATCTTTTCAAGACTTTAACCTTTATCTTCCCAAGAAATTGATTACACTAACTCATTATATTAGTGTTATGCTCTCCGCATTCAACATCACCATCTCATTTCTTCTGTCTCTTTCTCTATTCAATTCAATACACCACTTACACACTCTGTTTCCTTCAATTCAATTCATCATTGATTCTTCCACTATCTCTCTCAAAAACCCAACTGCACCTCTCTCTCTCTCTCTCTCTCTCTCTCTCTCTCTCTCTCTCTATTTATCTATTCAATTTATCACTAATTGTTCTTCCATTTCTCTCTCAGATACCCAAATGAATCATGACATTTGAACTCTAGAACTCTAAATTTCTCTATACTCTCTCCGTCTCTTATCCTCTTACGCATGGAGATCGCAATTCTAATCTACATCTATGGCTACTAGGCTCAAGGGAAGAAGATATTGTTGCAAGAAGGAGCAGTATTAGTTGCTGAAAAAATGAAGTGAGTAATGAAAACTATTCTATGTAAATATTATCGATCACAAATTTATATAATACAAGTCTTTGTCATTCTTTTTTATTTTTTCTTCTTCTTTTTTTTTTTTTTTTTTTTTTTAAGGTTTATTTCCTCTACTCTTCTCAAAGATCTACGTATGTAAATATATATACATAGATGTATGTATATACTAAGGTTTAAAATGGAAAGGAAAACCGGAAAACCAATATTTTGGGATCATACAATACATAGTTTTTTTTTTGATAACTCAGGTATCCCCAACCCGCTGATTTTAAGGGAAGCCAGGACTAATCCTGAGGGCCCTGAAGTTAACGACCGGGCAAACCTCCAGTGGCCCCAAGGGGTGACTCGAACTCGAGACCTGTGGATTTTATCCTCCAGACTTTACCATTCGGCCACTTGCCTTGGAGTTAATCATACAATACATAGTGGCCAAAGTTAGATCTACAATTGTCTTTTGCTTTTTTTTTCTTTTCTTCGTTTGATATAGTTCGGTTTCGTCCGATCCGACCACGAAACTAATCAAATTGAGTTCTACAATTTCGACGCATACATCAGTTGATAAAGGGGTGACGCTTTTTTGTAAACCTGGTCCGACTTGACCCGTAAACAGCCTTACTCACAATAATGTGTTTCATGATCGTACCAAACACATTCAGATCGATTGTCACTTTATTCGTGAGTATGTTGTTCGTGGTACTATTCGCCTTCGTTCTGTTTCTTCTATTGATCAAACTACTGATATCTTCACCAAAACACATCCACCTTGATGTTTTCATGCTTTATTTGCCAAACTCAAGTTGTTGTCTGCTCAACCACCTTGAGTTTGAAAGGGAATGTTAGAATATATTCTATATATATATATATATATTAGATATTAATATATGTATACTATATTATATATATAATTCCATTTGTGGAGGATTTGATTTAGTTAGATTCAATTTCATTCTATTACTATAGATAGGTTATTTGTATTACCATACTTACGCCTTGTCCCGCATATTGTGAAGTAATCTGGATTCACTGCCAACCTAAATGAGAATTTTCTTATTCCACCGGCCTAGCTAAGAGTAGGACCATGGAAGCTGAAATCAAGGGTTGAACAATGGTTGCAACCATTTGAAATTTATAGTCTTAGCTGTATTTACATTTAATGGTTTTACATTGTCTAATTTACCTATAAATAGTCTATGTATCGTAGAGATCAGAGTGTGGGAGAAAGAAAAGAGTTAGAGAGTAAGAGTGTGTATCTCCTCTCCATTATATTCTCAAATAAATGAGTGAAATAAATTTGTTTTGATTATAAATCCTCTCTCTTGTATTTATTTTTGTGAATCACCGTGAGTGATTTGCACCTTACTCCCTCCATCACCACACAACATGCCATTGGTAATGATTCTACTACGGTGCCACAAATTCGCAAGCTAATACTAAGTAATCATTGTTGTTCACTGGATTTCGGAGGAACTACCCACTATATAAAGGACCTTATATTCATATGTATATTATTTAATTTAATATATATTCACTCATTCTCTCATTTGTTTATCATATTTAACTACATACATACATATATGGATGCACAAAGACTGTATGTGGTAGTGGTTGTACCTGGTGAGGAGTTAGATTGATGGGTTCAGGTTGCGTAAACATTGTTGGTTTAGGGATGGTTCCATGCTGCTTCTTTCCAAAACTCTTGATAGAACTTGCTCTGAGTATTTCCTTCATTTTTGTTCTTCTAATGGGAATAGTTTCTTCTGGGCACCTTCCATTTAAGTGCCATAGCTGAGTAATTGACTCTGATATTCCTTCATTGGAGTTTGGAATGGATTGGTTGTTCTCTTCAAATAGCCCTTCTGGGTGGTAACTTGGCCTCATCTATTATTGGCACAAAACACTCCATTAGAAATGGGTAAGCTTTAGCCCAAACAGTAAGGCTCTTGTAGTTAATATCTGGAACAGATTTGAGAAACAAAAATATTAAAAATGGGTAAATTTTAATTCTAATTGTAAGACTTGTTAGTGTTTGAATTGGTGAGGTGGTCCGTCCATTAGGCAATTAAAAAGATCTCAAGTTTTTAACGAAAGGTCTAGTGAGCGAATCTTTTTTTATTTTATTTATTTCTTCGAGTTTAAAAATAAAGTTGACAAGGTCTCACGTGCTCAAATCATTCCATATTTGTACTTAATCAAATATATAAAAGACATATGTACTAAAATATTCTAGATAAAATGAAATTTATATTTTAGCCCCAAAAATTGTCATTTGTTAGAAACCTAACATCTTCTCTCTAAAGTTGATTGTAAAAACTTATTTAGTAAGTGGACTAAACATATTATCAATAAAAAAATATGTTAGAAAACTTTTATTGTAAAAACTTTATTAGAAATTTCGCATCTTTCAAAAACAATAAAAATTAAGTCTATATAAAAAATTTACTATTAGAAAATTTAATTAATTTTCATTTAAATTTAAATAAATATCAAATTGCCTCCATTTAAAATTTCGCTTGATACCGCCACAAATAGTTGAGCCGCCTTGCTAGTGAAAATTCGAGTCACATAATAAATAATTTCTCCACAAATACGGATAATATTGTGTATATCTTATTGATTGAAAAACAAAAAAAAAAGTTACATATATCTTCTCCTTCTATTATGCTATATATCACTTTTTTATATGACCTCATATGCCTAGCTATAGCCAGGAGTTTGAATAAGTGGGTCATTCGGCATGTTATTAAAGTCATGTCGATTTTTTAGTTCCACACAAGCTATCCCGTGTATCCAACATTAAAATTTATACGAGATCATATAAATTTAATACGAAAGGTTATTATGTGCATCTAAAAGTAGTGCATATATATGGTACGCACTTATATACAAAAATTATAACATTTTGTTATTCACAAAAAAAAAAATATAACTTTTATCACAAAAAATACACCTTTCACCACAAAAATTTTAACTTTTCTTATGATGTGCATTTTTTTAGAGGGGTACACTGTTATATTTCCCAAATTTTATATATCTACCATCATATTGACAAAATTAATTCAAACTAATTAAATTGCAACCAAAAACAAAATATTGGGACATTAATACCACAGCTTCAATAAAATAGTCAATAAAACTCATATATTTTTTACTCATTGATGTGGACTTATAATATAATTAATTTAGATTATGCTTCAGTTTTTAAAATTCATTATTGCATGACATATGAATTAGAAAAAAAATAAATTATAAAATCTATTTAGTTTGTATGATATTTTGTTTCTAAAAGACTGAAAAAAATTGTATAAATTTGACTGCTATTTTTACCTCTAATGTAAACCCCAAAATTTATTTTTTTGTTTCACTGGATTCAATTTGTTATAATCCAAATACATGTATTACTAAACCTTTTTGGAAGTCCAATGTAGCTCCACCATTGAGTATGTCAACTTATTATTATTGATGTAATGAGTCTCACTACTCATAATTTTCTCTAATACACTGTTCACATATGATATGGTAAACTAAACGTGGTATTAAGGGAAAAATGTTATGCACCATGAAATTGTGTTTTGAATTTTATCTTGAATATGAGACGAATGGTATAAATTTAAAATTGGTGAAATGTCATATTTGAAATATTATGATTTATAGATGTGCTTTTCTACCTAATATTTTTTTTTTAAATTCCTAATGTTATTGATAAAAAAAAATGATAAATATAGCATTATTGCTTGTACTTAACAACCGACTTTACCACAACTGTAGGTTTTTTTGTTTTTAGGCAAAATTCATTTTACCCCCTTACGGTTTGACTTCAAAGCACACCCCCTGCCATTTAAAAATAGCCGAAAAGACCCCCATATGATTTTGATCATCTTCCAATTAACCTCCCTACCATTATTTATTCTATCAAACTTGACATAATTTACAGAACGCGTGCCAACTTTGAGAGCGGAGACAAAAAGCAATGGCAAATTCTATTATAAAAGGTCAAATTTGTCCTTTCTTCATTTTCTTCTTCTCCCTACTTCAAAACTCGAGCCCAAACCCTAATACACTCAACTCCCCCATCCACTTCCCTCTTCCCCAACCCGCTCCCTCTCTCACATCCAACCATTTTCTCTCACAGTAATCACTGCACCCTCTCCATCCCAAATCCATGATTTGTTCATATCGATTTTTGGTTTATTTGCTTCAATAGAATGAAGACGTGGACAGTTGCAATATTGAGGTAATGGTGGTAATTGAGAAGTAATATTGCACATATTCTAGAAAGAGATTAGACAGATTTAAAGATTCAATCAAACAGGACCTCCCCTCCACTGATTTGCAGCTTCATTAATTCACAAATACCCAATAACATTTAAAACCTTCACCACTACCAACAATACATCTTTCACCTGTTATTTTTCATAAATAGATATATATAT
Organism: Camellia japonica; assembly: GCA_030407325.1. Classification (NCBI taxonomy): domain Eukaryota; kingdom Viridiplantae; phylum Streptophyta; class Magnoliopsida; order Ericales; family Theaceae; genus Camellia; species Camellia japonica. Next base: position 21,402 of record JAPPVO010007180.1, read on the forward strand.
ATATATATTTATAGTTTAAATTTTGATGCTACTTCCATTAAAATTCAATACAGAAATATTTTTTATTCAATTAAATATAAAAGTACAATAAGATTTCCATTAAAATTGATGGTGGTGCTTCTGTTGAATACATAAATGGTGATTGTATTTTTTTTTTTTTTTTTTTGTTAATAGAAGAAGAAAGGAGAAATACACTGTTACAGAAATGAGGATAAAGTCCTTTTTCATTTTTTGCTAGCAGTGTTAATTATGCATTTTGGTCTAAAACCACATGGAAGGCATTTGCATATTACAGTGTCAAAGGGGGTGCCAATCACCACTGTTTAAAAAGAATAATGTGCAAGACCCCCTTTTTAGGACCCCCTTTGGACTCTCTCTTGATTTGATTGGTCACCTTTTTCTTCTTTTCTCTTTTTTTTACTTTTCCCTCCAATCACCACCCGCCACGTGTCAAAGGGGTGGTGGGGGTGGTGATTTGAGGCGTGCCAATCACCACTGTTTAAAAAGAATAATGTGCAAAACCCCCTTTTTAGGACCCCTTTGGACCCCCTCTTGATTTGATTGGTCACATTTTTCTTCTTTTCTCTTTTTTTTACTTTTTCCTCCAATCACCACCCGCCACGTGTCAAAGGGGTGGTGGGGGTGGTGATTTGAGGGGGTGCCAATCACCACTGTTTTAAAAAACAGAAGGGTAAAATGTTCTGGAGCAATACCACAGGATGTGAAGTGAATTTTACCTTCTTTTTTTTTTTTAATACATCATTAGAAACCAACACACACACAGAGTGAGGGAGAGAGGTAACCTGAATGGTGTGGTTCTTGAGTAAAGGATGGTCAGAAGCTGGCTGATGAGAGATATGGACACAGTCGATTATATCTCCATCTGGACTCTGTTTTTTTTTTTTTTTTGGCAACAAAACAGTAACGGAAAATCAATACATACATACATACAAAAACATGCAAATATATATATATATATATAGAGAGAGAGAGAGAGAGAGAGAGAGAGAGAAGAAAAGGGTGTTGGAGAGAGGACCTTGATGGATTTAAGAGCAGGCTTGTTCAAGTGCTTCAACTGCATGTAAACATCATCAAGTTTATGACCAGAAATGCTTACTATGCCACCATAACACAGTGGCAGGAGCACTACTATAAGCACCAATAACCAACGCCGCACCACCACAACAACACCATGAGTGATCATGATGATGAACCCAATACACTCTCAACACTGACTCTGCTACTTCTTATCCTACAAGTTCGTACCCAACCATGAATTCCTCTATAAATAGCAATAAGCAATATATTAAACTTTAAAATAATATCACTATTATCAAAATATTAAACTTTAAAATAATACAACTTTTGATCTAAATATCTTTTTTAAATAAAATTAGTATTTCTAGATTTCTCTCATTAAGATCTATCAAACAAGATCTATGTTGACTATGAAATTCTTAAATATATATATATATATATATATTATCGTTGAAATTGATGTAAACAGTAATATATTACTCTGTTTGATAATAACATGTGACTCTGATTCATAGCAAAATGTTACTGTGATTTACAGTAAAATTTTATTCTAATTCACAATAAAGTTTGTATAACAGAAGAAATAACTCAAAAACACACTACTAGAGTAAAACTTTACTGTTATTGTTGAACAAAAAATCACCCCGGGGGGGGGGGAACATAGTACATATTTTTTTTTAGAACAATAGAGTACATACTAAAGAGTAACCACTGGAGATGAAATTTTGCAAGAAAAAAGAAAATACTAAAATAAACAAAAAAACACGTCTAAAAATAAATTTTAAAAAATCAAACTAAACTAAATCTTAATATTTTTGAATGTTTCTAATTTCTTTGACTTGTTAAATTACTTTTTAGAGTGACTTAAATTTTCTTTTTGACAGAAAACAAGCATTTCAAATGACCTACAATTATATTTAGCAAGCCAAAAGAAGCCTAAAAAAAATTAGTGTAGATTACATTCACCTTCCCAGGTATTTGAAAAATACACCGTTAACCCCCACACTTTTAATATAGTTATATTGACCTTCATCAATGTTTTCATATAACACTTAAATTATTTTTCATTAATAATTTGTTAATTGCAAGAAAATATATATATATCATCATCTATTTACTATAAATATATATATTTCATGTTTGTTTCAATGTCCACTCACTATTAGCATTGGTTTTGATCACTTTAATCATACTTAAAAGGAGATTAATGTAATTATGTCAAAAGTATGGGACCAATTATAATTTTCTCAAATTGTAACGAGGATTAATGTAATTTATCTATAAAAAAAAATAAAAATAAAATAAAATTAGGTACTACTAAAGTAACTATATATGATGCTCTAACTTGATACAGATTGATTTAAATAGAAATGCAATTATATAATTATGAGGTGCAATTAATTTTAAATTAAAAAATGTTTAGGAGTTTTAAATTATGAGTTCTAAAGAAGCTCTAAGGGTGGCCCCACTCATTGATGTGATGTTTGGCCTTTTTTTTTTCTTCACCTCATTAGTGTTCCCAAATTAGTGGGATGAATTATTATTGTTTAAAATTATACTCACTTTTAAATTAGTGATGTGTATATCTAAGGCAATACTTTCTCTCATATGTATATCTATATATCTATACTATATATTAAGCAAAATGGGGTTTTTAACCCCAAGCCTTGTGGGAGCTCCAATCTCCCAATCTAAATTTCCTGATTTTTTGATTTAAAAAAAAAAATAGCATTTATTAACTTCTCCCAACCCCCAAGTCTTACCCTCATAATAACACTTTAATGCATTAAGAACAAGTATAAAAAAAATTCTTTGAAATCCAACAAATATGAATTCTTTGAAAAGTCCCAAGACATATGATTATTATCCCTCATAATAAAACTTTAATGCATTAAGAATAAGTATAAAAAAAAATTTCTTAAAAATTCCAACACATGATTATTATCAAAATATTAAACTTTAATATAATATAAAAATCGCAATTCACATATATAGATAACTAGCATGTCACCCGTGCTATGCACGGATAATTATAGATATTTATATTTATTTTAGATTTTTTTAATATATAAATTATGTTTTTAAAGATTTTTTATAAAATAATTTAACAATTTTATCACTAATCATAATGTATAAGAAAAGTTAAAAAGGGTACTGCAGTAATTATACATGGATTATATCTATAATTATTTGTATGAAGGGGATTTTAAATGGTAATCAGGGGATTGTATCAATAAATGCATGCATGTAGAAAAACATATGGATTGAAAAAAGTTAATAAAAGCTTATCAGGGGATTTTAACCAAATCAATAAATGCTGAGTTTTTTTTTTTTAATAAACTTTTTTAAAAATTCAGACTGGAATATTGAAACTCCCACAGGCCTTGAGGGTTAAAAACGTCCTCTTGCTTAATATATAGTATAGATATAGATAGATAGATATAGATATAGATAATATAATATAGATAGATAGATGTGTTGAAATTTTCAAGAAATTTTGTTTATGCTGGTTTTTAATGCATTAAAATTTAATTAAGAGGGGGTTTTGACCAAATCTCCTAAAAGGCATGGGGATTGGGAAAATTAATAAATACTGAGGTTTTTTTTTTTTTTTTAAATCAAAAAATTAGAAAATTATGATTGGAATATTAGAGCTCCCACAAGTCTTGGGGGTTAAAAACCCCCTTTTGCTTAATGTATAGTATAGATTGTAAATATATTAAGAAAAATGGGGTTTCTAAACCCCAAGCCTTGTGGGAGCTCCAATCTCTCAATCTTAATTTTCTAAATTTTTTATTTAAAAAAAAACCTCAGCATTTATTGATTTAATCAAAATTCCCTGATCAACATTTATTAACTTTTTTCAATCTACATACATGTATTTATTGATTTGGTCAAAATCCCTGATTAACATTTAAAATCCCCTCATACAAATAATTATAGATACAGCCCGTGCATAGTTACTGCAGTAGCCTTTTTAATTTCTCCTGTACAATATGGTTAGTGATAAGATTGTTAAATTATTTTTATAAAAAAATCTTTAAAAACATAATTTATATATTAAAAAAATTAAAACAAATATAAATATCTGTAATTATCCCGTGCATAGCACGAGTGATAGGCTAGTACATATTAAGGAAAATGGGTTTTTAATGAGAAAGTCCTTGTGAAACTCAAACCCTCATCCTATTTTTTTGAAATTCTAATTTTTTAAATAATTAAAAAATCTTCTATTGGTTAGCTTTTATTGAATCATTTAAAAATAATAATTAATCCATTTAAAAGGAAAGTTAATTAATCTATTTAAAAATTTAAATAACTTTTATGCCTTGATTTACCCATTTCAGAAGGAAAGTTAATTAATTCATTTAAAAATTTAAATTTAAAAGGAAAGTTAATTAATTCATTTATAAAATTTAAATTTAAAAGGAAACTGGCCTCGTTTGGGAACCCTCTCTTTTAGCCAAAAAGTCAAAAAGTTACTAAATTAGCCAAAAAGCCAACAACCCATACAAAAAAGTCAAAGATTCTTTTTTCTCTCTACTTTTTGCATATCTTTTCGTAAAAAATTAAAAAGTCATCCCAAACATACTAGTTTTTTTTAGCTCATATTTTAGCCAAATAGCCAAAAAGTTACTAAATTAGCATGTTCCCAAATGGTTAATTCATTTAAAAATTTAAAGTTAAAAGGAAAGTTAGTTAATCTATTTAAAATTTTAAATAACTTTTATGTTTTGATTTACACATTTCAAAAAGAAAGTTAATTAATTCATTTAAAAATTTAAATTTAGAAACGGAAAAGGAAAGTTAATTAATCAGTTTTAAAATTTAAATTTTTGTACTATAAAATATAGGAATTAATTCACATCTTCCATATATTTTTTTTCTTGATGTTTAATGGTTTTATATATATCAATATTCCAATCTGTATATCTATATTATAGCAAAGAGGCATTCCATTAAAAAAAAAAAACATGAAACCTCCAAAGATCAGTGATATAGATAGAGTCAAACAAAATGTGTAGGTCTTACAGTTTTAAAGTAAAAAAATTTATACTAGAATTTGTTCAAATGTAATTCTCTTAATATTTATAAATATGTTTTTTATTGATTGATAAAAAGTATCGTAAATATTAAGATTATTTTTTTGTTATCATATTGAGTTATTAAAATAGGATGTATTATAGGCTTAAACCAAGAATTGTTGGGAAAAAAGAAAAATGACTCGAATTAGATTTTCTAGACTCATTTTTAATATTTAATCCAATATTGGAACTTCCAAACTAACTTATATCAATCATAAACCGATAAAAACAATTTTAAATAATCCAGACAATTTTTAATGATTAGGTGAAGGTCACATTAACATAAATATTGACTCAACTAGATTTTAGGTCACATCTAATGTTTAGTCGAACACCACAAGTCAATCCTAATCAATTTTTCCATAATAGTTATGACACAAGATAATTTACAATTTTGAGTAGACAAATTTTTAGGCTTTACAAAATAAGAAAAAATTAGTATATTAAAAAATATAATTTACTACTATCATATGGTAAATAAAATTTTTGTAATTTATTATTTAATTTTTACCAATTAAATTATGACATGCATGTTTTTATTAAGAACTTAGAACACACAATTAATGACATTAGAACAAAAACCTTCTCTTATGTGTAACTTTGATAAAAATTAATAAAATTTAATTGATTGTAAATCATTTTTAGTACATATTTTAAATAAATTTTATATTGTTGTTTTAATTTAAAAACTAATTTTTAATTATTTATTTATACCCGTGCATAGCACGAGTAATATGCTAGTTTTTTTCTACTCATCAACAAATCATCTCATTTACATATTATTAAATTTATACAATAGGTTATATATTGATGATGCGGATGATCTAGGTGAATGGGCTGGACCGATCCAAGCTCCTCAGATCCAATGAGCTACCTGCAAAGAAGTTCAACGAGGAACGGGATAGTCCCCCAGTGAACCCTCCGACGGACAAGTTAGTGTTTGGACAACAGAGAGAGAGAGAGAGAGAGAGAGATAGGGGTTAGGAAAGCTTAACCTTCTTTTTGTCTTCCAGCTTTGCTTATATCCTTTTTGTCATCATTTCGTTCCCTGCCGAAAGTTTGTGCCGTCATTCGTCTTGTTCAGGGTGAAGGGGTGCCATTCCGGCCGAGAGGTGTTGTCGCAATAAATGCTGTGATGGATTGCATTAATGGTGATGTGCTGTGGCAATAACTTTGCAGATCTTTGTCTGCTGACGTGGCCTTTCCTGCATCTGCCATGTGTCCGGACATCATTGGTCCTCCCTGCCCGGTTGGCTTCCAGTGGTGCTGGGTTTTTCTAACCGGGTTGTGTAATGGGGATTTAGATGGGCTGTGGTCTTTGTGGGCCTATCTGGGCCTATCCATGTCAGTAGTCCCCATTCCCGAGTGCAGCTTTAGTCCAACGAAAGGAATAGTGACAATAAGACAGACGAGTCCGATCGTGAGGGTGGCCGATCGCGAGAGGCCGACCGTGAGGGTGGTCGAGCATAAGAGGCCGATCGTGAGGGTGGTCGAGCGCGAGAAGCCGACCGTGAGGGTGGCCGAGCGCGAGAGGCCGACCGTGGCGGTGTCGAGCGCGAGAAGCCGACCGTGAGGGTGGCCGAGCGCGAGAGGCCGACCGTGAGGGTGGCCGAGCGTAAGAGGCCGACCGTGAGGGTGGTCGAGCGCGCGAGGCCGACCGTGAGGGTGGTCGAGCGCGAGAAGCCGACCGTGAGGGTGGCCGAGCGCGAGAGGCCGACCGTGGCGGTGGTCGAGCGCGAGAGGCCGACCGTGAGGGTGGCCCAGCGCGAGAGGCCGACCGTTAGGGTGGCCGAGCGTAAGAGGCCGACCGTGAGGGTGGTCGAGCGCGCGAGGCCGACCGTGAGGGTGGCCGAGCGTAAGAGGCCGAGAGGCCGACCGTGAGGGTGGCCGAGCGTAAGAGGCCGACCGTGGGAGGGCACGGGGCTCAAGGGGCGGCGTGGCACGTGATGACTTGAAATGGAAAAGAAAAGGTGAGGACAGAGGTCAGTGCATCTGGATCATACACGTGGCAGAGTGTCGGGGGAGGGGAAAGGGCAGGCGTTAGATCAGAAGTGAAACGTCAGGGCATTATTATGGGCATTGATGACACGGTTTTGGCGGATGATTTGAAAGGTTTTCAAACTGGCGAACATCAATTTGGATCCTTGGAATACAGGCAAACCGTGGGCTTTTGGTATCATACGATTCACTTACTTCTTTACAAAGACGCAAGATATTTCTGGTGTTAGCTCCTTCGTTGCTCAGGATACACCATTGAAACACTTTTTCGATTTATTGGCACCTGCATCAGAAGCGATTCGTAAACATAGCTTAGAAATGGCCCAAGAAGAGACTGCGATTGTCAGGGTGGATCCACTAGGGGACGATGATGCAGAGGAATTAGCGGCACACTACAGAGTGGGGGAACCAACGATGCGTGTTCACGGTGCCACCTTGGTGGAAGCTCCGACGCCGATCAGTGAGGTGATGGCAGACCATTGGCACACAAAGGCGGACAAATCGATGGTAACAGAGGCGGAGTTGGGGGTAATCCGCGAGAAGTACCAAAATTCCGGCGGAAGTGGAGTTGTGGTTGCCAACGTCAACGGAAAGGCCATCGGACGCTAGGGCGGGAGGATTTCCCTGTATGAGGAGGCACTGAAGGGAGGGTTGAGGTTGCCTCTGCTCAAATAGTGGTGGACGTGCTCAATCACCTAGAAGTAGCGCCGGGCCAGCTGATGCCCAATGCCTGGAAGATGCTGATGGCCTGTGCGAGTTCATGGCCGAAGGCGAACGAGGGGGAGTCGATGACGGTGGAGGAGTTTTTCGCCTGTTACAAGGCCTCTGGGCAGCAGGAGACGTGGGTGACCCTGCAGGCAGTTGTGGGGAAGGGGTTGGTGGTTGGTCTGCCTACGTCGATCAAGGGATGGCGGGCGCGGTGGTTCTATGTTTCGGCGAACGGAGGGCCTGGGGTGAGCGCCGTCTGGAAGGTGCCAATTAAGACGGTGGAGGCAAAACTGGGGCGGCAGCGGGGGAAAGGGTGAAAAGAGTGAAAGAATGGAGGGAAAAGGAGAAGGCTAGGTGGAACGAGCTCGTACAGCCGTCTGCATTTGAGGCAGGGCTGGGCCCTCAGCCCTCCGGAGGAGATCTGGGCCGAGCGGAATTGGAAGCAAGGAGGGAGGCGCAGGAGGCTGAGGATCAAGCCCTTCTTGCCAGAGCTAGTAGGCTCAAGAAAGCTCAGGACGACAGACCTGTCCAACCAATTGCAAAAGAGAGGATCAGACCGCGTCCGCAGCCGTTGGGAGGGAAGGATTTAACAACCTTCGAGCCACGGAAGCCCCCTGTGGACCCTGTGAAGGAGAGGGCCAGGAAGGAGGGGGGGCTCTGAAGAAGAAGAAAAAGAAGAGAAGTGCTCCAGAAGGGGTGCAGGGGAGCCTGGGGCTAAGAAGGTGAAGAAGGCCCCTGCTGCGGAGGAGACCCCTGTGGTGAAGGATGCCTCAGAGGTAGCAAGTGTCACTCCAACGCTGGAGACTGTGGAGGTCGCCCCAGCAATTCAAGTGGCAGTGGGTGCAGGCAGTGGTGAGCCAAGTGGGGGGGCAACAGACTCCAAGGGGTCCTGCAGCCCAGGAAGGAGGGGTGGATCTGTATACCGCCTTTTACCATGCCCGTGCGGTTGCTGGAAGGGTGGAGGGGGAAGAGGGATCAGCTAGGGCAGGGGCTGACCGTCTGTTGAAAGTTGTGGAGGGGTCAGACCTGCGCGCGGCCTCCAGATTCAACGAGGCTGAGCTGCTGAGGGGGTTATGCTCTGCTCAGCTGGAGGTAACTGCCCTGGCAGGGGCTCTTGTAAGAAAGGCGGGGGGAGCCAGGTTGAAGGCAGAGAAGGCTGAGCACAGCTGGCGAAACTGAAGGTGGAGAAGGCAAGTTGGACGAATGCCCAGGCTGAGCTGAAAACAGTCAAACTAGATCTGGAGGATACACGCCGCAGGGTTGTGTCACTGGAGTTCCAGCTGACTGGTGAGAAGAAGAAGTTGGAAGAGTCCCAACAAGCTTGTGTCATTGCTAACGATCGCCATGAAGAGGCCATGAACAGCAACGAAGAGTTGGTGAAGCAGAAAGACGAGGCAGATGCTAAGGTGGAGACTCTGCAAAAGGCGTTGGAGGATGAGCTGGCCAAGGCAGAGGGGGAGAAAGAGAGGCTGAGGAGGGAGCTGGGAGCGGAGGTGGAGAAGATGAGAGCGGAGGAGGAGAGCCTAAAGAAGGAGTGAGGAGGAGAGGAGGAAGTCGATTGCTGAGGGGGAGGTCTGGAAGAGGGAGCTGGAGGCTGAGAGGGCTAAGGCTGCAGCTGAGAAGGAGGCTCTACAAAAAGAGCTGAACGAAGAGAAGGCGAAGGCGGCCTCAGAAAGGGCAGCCTACCCTGATCTTTATGTTGCAGCTGTGGCACAATTCAAAGGGTCTCCTGAGTTCCAGATGGCGATCGACGCCGCAGTTGCTGCCAGCTTGGCTGGGGTGGGATCTGGGGGTGCTGGGTCATCAGGGTCAGGTTCTGGGGTGAGGACAGAGTCTGAAATCATTAACAGTTTCCAGCAATCTGACTACTACAAGCACGAAATGGCTGAGTACTGGGATAGCGGTTGGAAGATGTTCAAGCGCAAGGCGGAGGAGCTGTTTCCAGACTTAGACCTGAGTAGTGTGGCGGTTGGAGAAGATGATGTAGCCCAGACCCCACTGGATGAGGGGGTTGAAGAAGCTGACCTCATTTCAAGCGAGGAGGAGGAGTGATGTGCATGATGAGTAGACTTAAGAGTTTTGGGTTATTGTTTTTTTTTTTTTTTTGAAAGGATGTAAGTAATTTGTATACACATTTTGAATGAATGAAATGGCACTTATGGTTGTAGTTGATCATTCCAGTACATTTCCCCTTGTGTTGGTTTGGTCGTGGTTTGTTTTTCTTGTGATTATTTTGTGTACTGACGCTTTCAACAAATGCTTGTGCCAGGCAGTAGAGCAAGGGGAAACGAAAGTCATGTCAAAATCTAAGTCAGAATAGGGTGAGGAATTTTCTAAGAAAGAGTAAAATAGCAGTTTTGTGTGAGTGTGGTGTGGGGGGGGATCTGGAAAGTAATGTTTCAAATTGAATGAGCACGGAAGTAGACTGAAATGTAATGTTGAAGATGTGATTTGCAAATGAGATATGAGAGAGCATCTTTAAAATATGACTAAGTGTCAAATTACCTTGAAAAAGTGGACTGTAATGTAATGTTTTAAAATATGACTAAGTGTCAGTGCATTTTGGAATTGTGGTTAAGCGTCAGATTATGACCAAGTGTTTTGCGCAGGTCTGACTGAACTTTCGTCATAGGTCTGACTGGGGCGTGTGGAAATGCTCAGGTCTGGCCGAGGCTTTTGAAAGTGTTCAGGTCTGATTGAAGCTTTGAGTGCTCAGTTCTGGCTGAGGCCTATGTAAGTGCTCAGGTCTGACTGAGGCTTTTGAAAGTGCTCGGTCTGGCCGAGGCTTTTGAAAGTGCTCAGGTCTGATTGAGGCTTTTGAAATTGCTCGGTCTGGCCGAGGCTTTTGAAAGTGCTCGGTCTGGCCGAGGCTTTTGAAGGTGCTCAGGTCGGACTGAGGCTTTTGAAAGTGCTCGGTCTGGCCGAGGCTTTTGAAAGTGCTCAGATCGGACTGAGGCTTTTGAAGGTGCTCGTTTTGGCCGAGGCTTATGTAAGTGCTCAGGTCTGACTGAGGCTTTTGTAAGTGCTCGGTCTGGCCGAGGCCTTTGAAAGTGCTCAGGTCTGATTGAGGCTTTTGAAATTGCTCGGTCTGCCGAGGCTTTTGAAAGTGCGGTCTGGCCGAGGCTTTTGAAGGTGCTCAGGTCGGACTGAGGCTTTTGAAAGTGCTCGGTCTGGCCGAGGCTTTTGAAGGTGCTCAGGTCTGACTGAGGCTTTTGAAATTACTTGGTCTGGCAGAGGCTTTTGAAAGTGCTCGGTCTGGCCGAGGCTTTTGAAGGTGCTCAGGTCGGACTGAGGCTTTTGAACGTGCTGGTCTGGCGAGGCTTTTGAAGGTGCTCGGTCTGGCCGAGGCTTTTGAAGGTGCTCAGGTCGGACTGAGGCTTTTGAACGTGCTCGGTCTGGCCGAGGCTTTTGAAGGTGCTCAGGTCGGACTGAGGCTTTTGTAAGTGCTCGGTCTGAGATCTTGAGTGTGTGCTGCAAGCTGAAACTTAATGTGGGACGATGAGGATAGCTGGAGACAAAACAGTTTTATAAGAAATGTAGTACAATGACCAAGAATTACATCATGTGTGAAAATGTGAATACAACAAGTGAGGAATACAAAAGTAATAGCTTATTAAAGTAGCGTTTCAAGTGTTCAGCATTCCCATGGGTGGGAAGGTCGCGACCCTCCATATCTTGAAGTCGGTAGGTGCCTGGACGCGGTCTGGCTTTCACAAATATAGGGTCCCTCCCATTTGGCGGCCAATTTACCCTCAGTCGGATTCTTGGTGGCAAGGGTGCTTCTCTCAGCACTAAGTCCCCCACCGCAAATTCCCTTGGCGGACCTTGCGGTTGTAGTGTGTTCTCATTTTTTGCTGGATGAGGCTAATCTTACCGCAGCGGTCTCCCTGAGTTCTTCAA
>JAPPVO010007181.1:0-23597 GCA_030407325.1 Camellia japonica
GCAACAGAGTTGATTAAAATATTTAAAAATATCTCGACACTTTGACATAATATTCAACATTTTGTCATTTAGATCTTGGCACGTGGCTTGTGAATGCTCACATTGAAATTCCAAGGTTCCATATGTGCAGTCCATATCGCCAAGACCAACCGTTTGAGAAGTTCCAATGGAATTATTGGATGAAACGATACCCTGAGAAGTTCTTGGCTGTGTACAACCATATCCAGCAATCATGTGAGGTGTACCAACATTAGGACTACTAGGACTCTCCATCCAGGTTGAATTTGGGGGTGAATTATCATCATAAGGGACTATTTGACCCCGGTGTTCAAATGCGGATACTACCAATTTATGGGCATCAGCCTAATACCATAATCAATTGAAACAAGTTAGAAATATGCAAAAATATGGACAGAAAGAAGAAACTTCAGGTGATAACCGATAAGAAAAGTGTACCTTTTCTGTTTCAGACAAGTTATCAATAGGAATGCAATGGCATCCAGAGACTTTTGCCACTACTTGTCCAACAGCATTGAAAACTACGTGAGTTTTTTGTTGAGAACTGGGAGGAGGGTAGATAAACCTCTTGTCGAGTTGTTTACAGGTAAGAGCATGTTGCAAGGTGACTTCCAATTTCTTATCAGGTAAGCCAAGGATCTGCATAGGTGCCAACAAACAAGTAATTTGATTACTTTTATAGGCTGAAGAAGAGCAAAGTGCTTTGTCCTTCAGCAGAAAGGAGTGTTGAAAGCGTATTTACGTGTCAACAAAAATATCACAAGGTTATATAAATACATCTATATAATTGAATGCAAATATATAAACAGCTTGAATTTTACTGTAATTTTGATTTGGTTTACTGTTTCTGTAACACCTTCAGTGTTATTGCATGAAATATGCGTGCCTTCGTTCTATGTTTGAATGCTTTAAGTAAAGTTAGTCTCTTTGATATTTGAAATGCTTTGTGGTATGCTTTGTTAAGAAGTGAATTGTAGTTTAGAGGTATGAGATTGAGAAAATTCTCCTTTGAATATAGTATGCTAATATGTGCTCTTAAATCCTTAATCAAGGTGCTTAATTACATTGGTCTAATGTGCTAGACAATTTTATGTAAATTAACTTAGATTGAGAGAAAGAATTCTTCAATGAAGATTGTCACCCTAAATTTTGTTTGATTGAGAATTGTACCAATGTGCATTGTCCTTTTTATGTTATGTAGGCCAATAAACTTATGGACTAGTGTGGGTGAGAGGTGTGGTTAGAGATAGTCTAGGAAGATGGCGGGCATTTCAATGGACTGAGATCATCGGAGGTGGAGAGGAGGAGGCCAAGGCAAGCTTGGAGAGGGAGAGGTTGGCAATAATGGACCTTGAACACTAATGTAGAATGTGAGTGGGAATGCTTAAATGCGAGACTTAGTGTGTTAGAATTACGGAGTATTGTTGTGGTGAAGTGAAGTTCCTTGCTGCATATACAATATGTTATATAGGCCACAAGAGTATTAGAGCCCAAGCAAACTGTTGAACAGGTGGCGCGTTCTCCCTAACTCTGCCAAAAGTGATATAAGCGCTTCTGCCGTCTATGGCTTGACGGCAGGCGGAGAGCAACGTTTCATGGCAGGCGGAAAATAACATTTCATATATGCATCGGATGACATGAATGTAAGGTCGTTGTTGCCTCTTCTCCAAGCCTGGTCAAGATGGAGTTATCTTAGCAAGAAGACAACCATCTCGACGATCCCATGACCTCAGCCGCTAGTTCAATATCCTCTAATGATCTCGAGCAGTAGTGCCTCGGTCTTGCTCCCAACCCAGGCAACCAAGTAGGTGAATGGGCTAAGGCCCACCTCAGTGTTTAGGAGAGCTAGAGGCTCGCTTCCAAGCGACCAAGTAGGAAAATGGGCCGCGGGCCTATCTTAATGTTTAGGAGAGCCAGTGTTTATTAGTCCAAGTCCAAGTGAATCAGGGGCTGATTATATTGTTGTTTGGTCTTGGAGTGAGGTATGAAGGACCATGGGCCTTGCGGGGCCATCGTACTGCCTGTTATAGGGCTTTTCATATTTAGATATATTTGGGCTTGTATGTATGCTCTCACTTAGGCTAAGCATATAGTCTTGGTTTTGCATGGTGCCTTGGCACACAGCGCCCGTAGGGTTCGCTATGTATCAAACACGTGATATGCCCACGTGATGCCTTGTTGGTCTGCCATGCGGGTGGGGTTTTGGTGATGTGGCACTTGTAGGGCTTGCCGCGTATTGGGTTTGATAGAAGTACCCACAACTAGCTTACTTTTGAGAACTCAAGGTGAGTAGTGTTTCTTCAAAATTAGCTTAGTTCTTCAAAGTTAGCTTTGAATTTCTATTTTGAAACCTAAAGCTATATTTTGTTATAGTTGTGTTGAAATGCTTGAGATCAATGGGTATCCTATGTTATCTATGTTTAGAATATAAATGTGCATCCTCAGTTGGTCCTGGCTATTAGGGGACAAAATATGTACTAGTAGCATGTGGTTGAGATCTCCATTGCCATGTGTGTGGGTTTGTTTAACCTACAAAATGAAATGCATATGACGTTGTTGTGTTCTAAAGTTGATTAAGCCTCTTCTTAGTTATAGTTGATTAAGCCTCTTAGTTGAACTATACTATTATCATACAAATGAAGATATCCATACATTCTATGGCTTTGATTTAATGCCATTTATGGGGCTTTGGCTGACCCCTCTTCCCTATATGTACGTAGGTGAAAAAGGTGAATCAGGCTTGTGCCAGCTTTGTGTATATATATGTATATGAAAATGACATGCAGATCTGCATGTTTTGCCTTCTTGAGAGAGAAATGTGTTGTCAAGACCTTTTGATAAATGTGATGTCCAGTTCTTTTATTTTAAGTTATACTACATTATTATGACCAGTTTAGAATGTTGTAATAATAAATAAGTGATTTCCTTTCATGTCATCTAGCGCGCACTTGCTCTAAATGGATGTTGTGGGATTAAACAGTTTAAAAAATTTAAAGGCTTCTGCTATTGGCGATAATTTTTCCCCAACTTTCATCAGGACTGCTATAGAATTGTTCAGCAAGGCCTTTGGTAGTTTATGGCTATTGGTTGGTAACTACCCTATCTTTGTTTGGGGTGGATGGGTCGTGACAGTTTAATACTGATTTCACCCCTTAACTTCATCAGCATGACATTTTCTCTACAAAACACTACATCAAAGACAAAGACACAGATGTCAGCATTTACCATGAATAGAGGCGCATATTACAGTGTGATAACATTTTAATATGAAGGTAAAAATATGGCCACATTGATAGATGTTCAACACAGGTACAACTTTGGGTGTCCTAATCAGAAAACACATTAGGCATGCAAATGAAGATATCCACAGATCATGAGAGAAATATTGTCCCTTAACCCATTCTCTTGAGCAACAGATATGCCACTTGATTTTTCAGTGTTTATAATGAAGAGGAAGTGCACGATCATGAAATTATCAACAGAATTTGCAAAATTAAACTTTAAAATGCATGGGAACAAGTTTATCAACAACTCAACCTTCAAAAGCAACATTTAGTCTAGAGAAGGCAGTGCCTTGCATTTAATATGACCCACAAAATACAATAAGTAGGGTATACAACAAGCAAGTAGTCAAAGGTAAATAAACTATGGAAGAGCAATAAATTCTTACATCTCGGAGCCCCTGACGGTCCATAACACACTTTTTCAGAAAATCCTGCACAGTTATGATGTTTTCCTTACTCAGACGCTCACGAATACGTCCTTTTCTGCCAATGTTTTTTAGCCGCCATACCTCATCAGTTAGAGATGGAGGGTAGTGCTTCTCATCCCCTGCAAACAAAAACCGGAAGTTATACTGCACATTTTCCAATCCTTACTAACTCATGTTGTGTAATGAATACCTTCATTCTCTGATCTTGCTATTTTCAGTTTCATAGGCTTCTTAAGGATGAATGAAAGCAAGCAAGTCAAGAAAAACGGTTACTATAATTAATAGAACATATAGTTTCATTGTTATGACTAGAATTATTCAATGAAGGAAAGCTGTTAAGGTAAATAGGAGTAAGAGCTTATTAGACAAAGCATCTAGCTGACATTAATTATTTCATGACTTATGATAGGAAACTGGAAAACAAGAACATGAACAAAACTTAATGATGTATAGGCAGAGAAGGGAAAGAAACAAATGTTATTAAACTAAAGAAATTTTAATGTAAGGTCAAAATTAATTGAATTTAAATATAAATATAAATAAAAAGAAGTAAGAGCCTAGAATGTACAGTCTGCAACATGTGGTCACCCTGATACTCTAAGCAATCCAAAAAGGCAAATCAAATTATTTAATCATCATTCAAGACTCAGGGTATGAAGCCTAGAAAACCCAAAAAAACATAATTGTCTTTTGAGAGCCAGAAATATTAAGACATCATATGGTGTGAAAATAACAGTTCAATGTGAGCATCCCATTTTATGTTCTTCACAAAAAACAGATACCAGACATTCAATTCTTACTATTCCAACTTTCATGACACACCTTCAAAATGCCAACAACAGGATTAAAGAATGACATCTCAATTATAGCCTTCTCTTGGATCGAATTTGATCTGATATGAAATCAACCACCTTAGAAGGTCTTTGTTTAGAAATATGGAGAGAAGCACTTGAGTCAAAATGGTTTTTAATTAGTAGAAATAAAACTAAATATATGGAATGTAATTTTAGTGGCATTAAAAATATAAATAATGGAGAAGTGAAGATTGAAAATTAGAAGATAAAAAATAGTAAATATTTTCATTACCAAGGTTCGATTATTAATAAGGATGGTGAGGTTGGAGATGAAATGATCTATAAAATCAAAATAGGTTGGCTGAAGTTGAAGGGTGCATCTGGTAAGTGATCAATGAATTCCTAAAAAATTAAAAGGAGACTTTTATATAACAGCTGTAAGGCCAAAATGCTTTACGGAACAAAATGTTGAGCAACTAAGAAATAACACGTTCATAAAATGAGTGTGATTGGGATGACAATTCTTAAATGAATGTGTGGTAAGACTAGGAAATATAGTTTGGTTTAATGTATATATAGACATCACAAACTTTTTTAGCATCATCACAAACCAATTCTTGCCCATGTTCTTTTCTAAAATACAAGATTTTGAATAATGGATAGTAGAAAAATGTAACAAATCAGAACCACTTACGTTCGTTGCGGGAATCCTTTAAGAAGAAGCGCTCGGACTTTGCTTCTCTTACTTTAGTCCCATTAAAATTATCCACAATTCGTGCTCCCAGCCTAAACTCACTTTTTTTCATCCAACTTGATCTATGCGCAAAAGAAATCTCATCTAATGAGCCAATGCCTTCTTTCAGATTGAGAAATGCATTTCTAGTTAGAATAGCTTTAACAATCTTTAAGTTGAATTCTTCCTGTGTCCATTCATGTTCTTCATCCTTATCAGGATCTATGGGAAGAACAAAAATTTCTACTTTTGCAGAGGCTTCAGGCCCAGATGTGACAACCTGCTCTTTATCATCAAATAAACCTAATCTGACAGAGCTACAGTTTTCTCCTTTAACGTGGTGCCCTGTCACTAACAGCGAAGGGAGTTTGTCTAGGAACCGTAGCTGCATTCTTCTAGGCTCAGAACAATGTATCTTATTTCCAGAGTTCCTGAATAAAAATTGCGAGGATATGTCAGCTATACATTAGTCATTGACAAGGGTGTTCACTATTACTGAGAGAGAAGGGTGGGTAAACTTGACCACCTTCTCACTAGGAGAAAAGAGAGGAGAACAAAATCGTAACTGTTTGGTTGTATTTTCATTTTCCATTTTCTCTTTTCATTTTTCCAAAAACACAGAAAACTTGTTTAGGTGGCATTTGGAAACATTTAGGTTTTTCATTTATGTTTATAAAAAAATTGTAAACTAATTTTTGTTTAGTTTTTATTTAATTTTAGAAAAACAAAAACTGTAAACATGTTTGGTTTGAAAAAAAAAAAAAGAGTTTGTTTCCTTCTGCTTTGGCTTCAGAATGAAGCTCCTGGGGTTTGAACTCCTGACCTCGCACCCATCCCTTCCTTTTGCTTTTCTTCCGCATTTCCTTCCGCTTCCTTTCTGCGTTTATCAGTTTATTAACAAATGTAAACACATTTTTCTAGTTTATGGTTTTTGCCTTAGTTTTTAATTTGAAAGAACTTATTTATAAACTCAAAAGTTACCAAACAAGTTTATATGACAGTTTTTAAAATTTTTGTAAACATAAATAGAAAACTAAAAACAAAAACATTACCAAACAGGCTTAATGAACTGTTTTTGAAAACTGTTTTCAGAAAATTCCAAAAACAACCCACTTTTTAGGAAACATAAAAAAGTTTCGAGAACTGTTTTCACATAAAAATGGAAACGATTCACGAAAAACGAAGGCAAAACCATATTTGATCCTTAATATTATCACTTACTGGTTCATGCTAGTTAAAATCCTTTCCTTCATGGATTCAAGTTCCTCTTTTACCTGTAACAAATATAGAGCATCAATGATATATTAGTAATCTATATAATGAGTTAAGATTGACAATTTGTAGAACCGAAAAACATAAAATGGTGAGAAAATTTGTAGAACCAAAAAAACATAAAATGGTGTGGGTTCTCAACATTGTATTGAATTTACTCATTGCATCGATTTACAATTGGAGTATTTATACCTCAAAACAAGGATCTATAAGTCAGCCACTGGTCCTGGGTATAACTAAAAGTACCAAGAAAACCAGAAATGAGAAATCGACTACAGTTATATGCTGAAAGATTATTTTAGGACCCGAAGTAGTTGGTATTGTGAAGGCTGGAAAGCAGATTAATGCAGTCAGATTTCTGATCAGATGAGGCTCGATCAATAATTATCTGAGAGAGAGAGAGAACAAAAATTTAAATGTTGTCATTTTTTGGAGCTAACAAATGTACAGAGCAACCATCATCCATCAAATGCTATGCATAACAATGGAATATTTTCAAATTCATGGGGCATGCAAACACCCAAGTAAAACAATAACAATGAGGTTAACTATTCAAGTTTCGCTTCAAGGTTGGAGAGAGAGACATTAGTTTAGCATAAATAGAACACAAATGAAAAGGTATTATTTGGTGACGTTTATAGTTTATTATTTATTTTTGGTTAAATTTTTAAAAAAAAAAAAACATGTTTGGTAAACGTGTTTTAAAATTTTGTTTTGAAAACAAGTGAAATGAGTGGCCGGAGGGAGGTAGGGGAAAAGGTGGTTGTCGACGATTGCGGGTAGTGGCCAGATGTGGTTGTTTGTTGGTGATCAAAGGTGGTTGTTAGGCACTAGAGGTGCGGCCGTTGCCGGCAACGGGAGGTGGTGGCTGAAGATGGTTTCCAACAGTTGGAAATGGTGCTCGGCCGCTGGAGGTAGTGGTTGAAGGTGGTTTCCGGAGAGTTGGTTGCCGAAGGTGGGAGATGATGGCCGAGGGAGGTCACTGTTGACAGTGGCCGGTAGTCGTAATGAGTGGTGGGTGATGGCAGGAGGGGGTGGGAGAAGAAGGAAGGAATGAATCTTTTTTTTTTTCTTCCTAAACTAGTGAGACCAACTTTATTATGGTTACAAAAAATTATTAATTTTTGTAAACTGTTTACAAGTTTTGGAAAACAAAAATAAATTGTTTTTGTTTGTAGTTTCAAGATTTTTGTAAATATAAACAAAAAACTGTAAACATAAATATTACCAAATATACATATTCTATTCAAGTTTCACTTCAAGTTTGGAGAGATAAACATTAGTTTAGCATAAATAGAACACAAATGCTAAACAATACATGAGGCTAGTATATGCCTGATGTGAATATTACAAGTGCATGCTGACGCAAAGCAAAATAAGTTAATATCGCTTGTAAGGAACTTGGGTCCGTCTACAAAGTAAGCCCTTTCTCAAATTTTCATTCAACCACCTTCATGCTTTCAAATTAGTACATGCAAATTGCAGTATCAAACACAACAACAGATACTCAATTTGGGATCTGTTCTGTAAAGTAGACTCTGTGAATTCTCAGTCAAGTAACTTCAAGATTTGAAATCGATAAAAGCACACTGCTATAAAGAGTACCTTCAAACACTCTAGAGCAACCCAAAACAATTGATAGCAGATCCACCCATAGAATGTTGATCCACTAAGAGAGCAAACTTGTTTGCAACTCCTGCAAAAAGCAGCTTCAAACACTATGGACCGGAGAATCACCCTCATTGGAAAACTATGTTTAATGTTTTAAAAAAATAAAATATTTCACCAAATTAATGACTGCCTACCATGTAAGGACTTATTCAACTAACAACAGCATTTCTTATCAATAGTATGATGGACAACATATGTCAAGGAGGACAATGAAATACAGGGTTAAGCTCAATTTTTTACTAATTATAATTTTCGTTGGCAAGAATGCATAAATACACAGATGCACTAGAATTTATGTACAATAGTACGTATATGAATGCATACATGCATATCTGTATTTGGGTATTTGATCTATTATGCATAAGCATGCTCACATGTGCTCATGAACACCAACATTTGTTTCTGTTTATCTATTATGTACATATCAAAACACACATATGCATAGAGATAAATGTATGCATGAATATGCATCGAATCCATATTATTATATAATATGTTACTTGCAGTTTCTTGTGCAATTCTTGAAGATATGATTAGAGCTCATCCGATTGTGTGGCTATTTTAGTAGATTAGATGTATGGACTAAAGGAGGATTCACAATGTGGACTCGTAATGTTTAATTTGGTGGCTGGCTAGACCTTTTTGGCACCAAAGTATCTAATAGATATCACATCAGTAATCAAACTAGCTTTTCATCTTGCTGATGCACAAAAAAGCTCAAAAAAATATTGGATCTAATCATTTTGTTTTCATTTATTCATTGATATATGCACAAAAAAAGCTCATAATAAGATTGGATATTGGATCTAATCATTTTTCTTTCATTTATTCATTGATATATGCACAAAAAAGCTCATAAGAATATAGGATCTAATCATTTTTTTTCCCATTTATTCAATGATATATATTGCCATAATGTTTTAGTTCAATCGTAATATTTTCTTTTATGTTTCTTCCTCTTTTCTTAATTTCCTTTGGCTCAAATCAAGGGTTCATATATTGTTAGATCTAAGTCCAACTTGAATTGTTTGTCATAACATTCTTTCAACTTATCATCGAATGAACATAAAAGACTATATAGATCTCCCTTCATCCCCAAGAGAATTTTGGCTCTGCTACCGTTCACACATGCATACACACAAACAGCCATTCAAATATTTCTACAAACATGTTATATACTTATATGTATTGTACCGACTAGTTTGTCATGCACTTACAATTCGGCGAATCAAAGGCTCAACAATTGACTCTATTGCATGCTTGATCGTGTCCTGGTCCCCCCTGAAGAAAGAACAAAATGAAAAAAAAAAATCAAGAAAACCCAAATAGAATCACAACAAAGTACATGGTCATAATGCATTCAACAACTGTATTGACTAAATTAGCAAAATCCAGTTCAGATTTCATCTCATTGCACTACAAAAATTAAGGAGAAGAAGAAGAAGAAGAAGAAGAAGAAGAAAATATTCAATAAAACCCAAATAGAATCACAAAATAAGAACACGGTCATAGCACATTCAACAACTAAATTGACTAAATAAGCAAAACCCAGTTCAGATTTCATATATTTCACTACAAAAATGAAGAAGAAGAAGAGTAGCCAACTTTCGTAAAGCAGAAAGCAGACACATCATCTGAAATGCTGATGTTACTGGTTCGTTGCGATCCAATGCTGGTATCTGCTAATTGTCGAATCTGCGACATTTTTCAACTAGTAAAGCCTAGATAGATAAGCACAAAATACCGTGATTGATGTTCTATTCTATGGTTGTGTCTGAAGATAGAGAGCTAGTGTATTATGCATGCTTCAATGGCGGAGAAGGGTTTATATGGTCTTCAAATGCTGGGTAGGCGGGCTGTAGTAGGCCCCACCACTCCCCCACACTATCCATGTCATTTCGCAGAAGGCATAGGATAAATCATTATTGAAATTTTATTTGATATAAATTATTATTAAATATTACTCAATAGTGACCAATAAAATTATAAAAGATTAGTATTAATTAAATATTATTTATATGAATTTTATGGTTAATTAGATCAAAATATAAGAATTTATAAATAAAGGTTAAGATAATGTTAATATAATTAATCTATTATAAAATATCCTTAAATACATAAAAGTGATTCTATTAAATAAATTATAGAAAGTCACAAGTAAACTTTGTCCTTAACATGAATCGGATTAAATTTTTTCAATAATGTTACTTTCTCTTACCCAAAATAATGGTTCCTTTTGGAGAATCTAACTTTTTTTGGTAGTACAATTATTGCATTTGAAAAAAGTTGATTTTCCAAAATTATCATTTTGATAGTACATTTTTTGGAAATATTAATGTCATAATTGTATTTTTTATATTGTTTATTAATTTAAAAGAAGGTCAAAATAGGAAATTTATATTATTTTGTACTTGATTTTTGAAGAGGGACTAATATTTTGGGACAATGAAGAATAGAATAAGGGACTAATATTTTGGGACGGAGGGAGTATAATTTTTTTTTTTTTTGAACTACAATAATGTTATTACCTTAACCACTCATATTTAATATTAATATAACACTGACACATAAAAGAATAAATAATACATAATAAGAAAATATGATCACTATAACATTATTGTAAATATTTTTTTGAAAGGTAACTCTACTACGTTAAGGTCTTTACAATTTTTTTTTTGAGTGTTGGATTGAAGTTTAGGGGGGAATAATATAAAAAAAAAAATTGGCAAAGCATACATCAGGCTTCGTTTGGGAAGTGAATTGGTTTTTTTAGTTTTTTTGACTTTTTTGTGAGAAAAAGAATATAATGATTATGATTTGGTTGTGATACTTTGTCTTATTAGGCTAAAAAATCTATTTTATTTTTTATAGTTATTTTAATCAAAAAAGAGCAGTGATTCGGACCCCCACTGGGGGTGGCACCCCAGTGACGTGGCAACATAGAGTTGGCCGAAAGTATAAAAAAAAAAAAAAAAAATTTTTTGGACCAATCACGTGTGACCCCAGTACCCCCACTGGGGTCTGAAGCTTTTTCCATCAAAAAAACCCCAAAAGTTGGCTTCCCAAATGAAGCCATGAAATGGAGATTTTACATTGGAGGGGCCAAGACCTCCTGACTCCCTTGCCTCCACCCCCTGTTTGTGAGTACATCACGAGTCTCGTTTCAATGATTCGGAGTATTTATTTTATTAGATATTTCGTATATTTCATTCATAAAAAAAAATTAGATCGATTCAATAATTGTAACATATTCAATTTATCGTGTTTGTCACCAAAAAATAAATGGTTTTTTTTTTTTTATAAATTGCTGACTATTTTTTTAGTGACAAACACGATAAATTGATAAGTTATAACTATCGAATCGATCTAATTTTTTTTGTGGTGAAATACATGAAGTGCTCAACAAAATGAATGATTTGGATCATTAAAACAAGACCTGTAATGAACCTCACAAGCCCAAACAACGCACTCTAGTCCAGATTATGGATGGAAAGGAATCTTTATCTTTTTATTTTGGCTTATAAGTTTACTTTTTTTACTTATTATAAAAAGACGTTCAAGAAAGTAAAAAGATAATGTGATTTAAATAAAATTAATAATCTAAAAAATTATAGTGTTGTCACATAATTATAACCTGATATAATATTGGTGTGGGAAAAAAAATTGCCACATAACGGAAAACATCTTCTCACTTGTCGACTGTTCCCTGCGTTACCGTGTACAAATGAAGAACATTTTGGCTAGGGTGCCAATTGGAGACTCTTCCTAAATCAGTGTTTGTACAATAATGCTTAATAGGACAATGAGTTTGAATACTAATGCTTGTGTATCTAGTTTGATGAGTTTGTGTTTGTTTATAGTTGTGGTTGGCTGTTCTGTGGTTAGTTGAGTGATATTTGATACTTTCGGTTATTGTTTCACATTATGTGGGATCGTATCCCACATTTGCGATACTACATTCCCACAAAGTGGACTTTTCATTGACGCGATCCACTCTGTGGTCGAGTTAGGTTGTCTAACATATGAAGGAGCTTTTGTTCTTGGTGGTCTTGCCAGCTCAGAGATGCTACTATCGATATTTAAATCGTTTATTTTGTAAGATTTTAAATTATATCATTCATTAAAAAAAATTAAGTCGATCTGATAATTATAATATGTTTAATTTATTGCATTTTTTAAAAGATAATTTATTTTAAAAAAATATATTGATTGTCTATTTTTTATTATTATTATTATTATTATTATTATTATTATTATTATAAAACAAGCACAATGAATTGAATAGATTATGTTTATCAAATCTAGTATCACAAAGGGAAAATTGGTCTAAAGTCCCTACCCAACTTTTAGTATGAGGAGAGATCCATAATAATATTTTCTGGTGTCTAAGGTCCCTTAATGTTAGTTTAGTTTATAAAATACTTATTTTACCCTTTTGTATATTATACGTGGTTTTCAATTTTGGAATCTGAAGATTACGTTACTATTTTTGTGGAAGATTACTTTGGGATGAACTTGGCGATCGATGGAGATTTCGATGATGCAGATTTCGTGCAAATTTTATAGGAATTTTGTAGTCGTATAGTAGTTGAGTTTCGTTGATCGTGTAGAAGTTGAAGTCGTGTTGAAGCTCGAATTTTCAGTAGAGTTGAATCAGGTAAGTTTAACAATCAGTTTAAGTTTTTTATTTTTCATTTGATTTGTATATATGGACTCCGATTTCAATTAAGTTTTTGTAGTTTATTTTGAATTAGGTTTTTATTTTCAGTTTTGATCAATGTGATAGAAAAGCCAGCTTAGTGAATTATTTTTTGATTTTTGAAGTTGATTTTTCATTCTTTGCTTTTGACAATGGAGTTGATTTTTCAGTCTGTGTTACATGTTTATCAATGATAAGTTTTGTTCTTCATGTTTGGAGACCAGCTCTGTTTTTCTTCACTGTCTTAAGTTTTGTGCTCTGTTTTTTTCATTTATTCTGCACTTTTCATTTTTCTACACTTTGCTTTGTATTCCAGAGAAAATTATATGTTCATATTCCAGAGAAAATTGTATGTTTATATTCCAGAGAAATTTCTCTGCATTCTGATTTGAGTCCAATAATGCACAATCACATAGAGAAAATTATAAGCTTGTAGTTCAGTGAAAATCACAGAGAAGCTTATAATTTGATAACTAATCTTCTATGTGATTTTTGTCTATGATTGTGTTTAATAGTTAGCATTGAATATCTCTGTGATTTTCTCTAGATTCATTAATTCTTCTGTAATTTTGTTTTTGTTATCTTGAAGGTGAATTTAAGTTTGTAAATTTCTCTGGACTTTATTTAAGTCCAGAGAAAATTATAACGTAGGTATTATAATCCAGAGAAAATTATAATTATTAGAAATTTCTCTAGACTTTTATGTTATTCTTGTGAAGTATTTTTATATTGAACAAGTTATTTTTGGTATTTTTTGCAGTGTTGTTGCTGTGCAAATATGGGAATGATACTATTATCATTAATGTTTCATGTGAATTGAATTGATGATGCTATGATTTTACTTGCATTGAGTAAGAGACCAGCTGGGAGGCCAAAGAAGAACAAAATTGCTTCTACTGAGGAGTTTAAAAGGGTGATGAAGTGTAGTCGATGTGATAGGATTGATCGTCATAATAAGAGGACATGCAAGGAACCTTTGTTAAATAGTTGAGGATATTACATTTATTGATTGAATAATACATTTGAGAATTACTCTGTGTATTTTGTTTTGTGAAATGTACTTTTTGGATAGTGCATATATAATACCAATCAAATTCATCCAGAAATTTTTTTTAATAGCTGTGAAAATTACTTTTTGTGTTGCGTTTTTAGAAACATACTTTGGGAGTGCCTTTATAATACCAGTCAAATTGATCCAGAGAAATTTTTTATAGCAGAGAAATTTGCTATGTGCATTGTGTTTGTTGAAATGTGCATTGTGTTTTGTGAGGTCAAATTCATCCAGTGAAATTTGTCAATAGTAGAGAAATTTGTGAGGTCAAATTCATCCAAAGAAATTTACTATGTGCATTGTGGCAAATTTATCCAGAGAAATTTTCCAGTAGCAGAGAAAATTACTTTGTGCACTATGTTTTGTAAGGTCAAATTTATCTAGAGAAATTTGTGAGGTGAAATTCATCCAGAGAAATTTACTATGTGCATTGTGGCAAATTCATCTAGAGAAATTTGTCAATAGTGCACTGTGTTTTGTGTGCTCAAATTCATCTAGAGAAATTTGCCAATAGTAGAGAAAACTACAATGTACATTGTGTTTTTTGAATTTGATGATTGTTTCGTACCAACACAGTGCATTACAAATTACATGATCATATAGGCACCCTTTTGGCACGATATGAGTTAAATTTTTCTGTGAAATTCTGGTAACTTCATACAACAAAAATTTCTTTAGACAATTTTCTCTATGTGGATTGTGTTGATAATCACCACTAAATATGCATTATAAAAAAAAATATTTAACCATTGATAGTTATGAAATTTACATTAGTTAAAAAAATATATATACATATATGTCAAACAACATCATTTCTTCAATGTACGAAAAAAAAAATTTGAAGGGTCATTCCTAATTACATTGTGTACATTGTCTTCATTTCACTAGTATGCTTTCATTATTATACTTTCAGTTCTTCTTTTGGTGGTATTTCAATTGGTTCTATCCATGACCGGCCAATTTCGGTCGCAAATCTCTCTATGATTTTCTGTCCTCGTGAACCTTACGTCTTGTTTTGACAATGTTGAGCTAATAGGTTCATGGTTGCTATATTGTCTCATTATGTAGCAAACGAAGAGGCCACAATCCACATTGCATACAAATTATAGGTATAGTTAGTTTTAAGAAATATTCAAATTAGATTATTTTATTTATAGAGTTTCTGTTTCTTACTTGGTGTTTATGGTGTTTTGTTGCTTTTACGTTTCGTCATTTTTAGACAATGAAAACATAAAGATGTCAACATTAAATCCCAGAGAAATTTACAGACAACAAGAGAAAATGGAACATGACAAACACACACAAAGGAGAAAAGTGATGTGGCCGGAGAAAATTCAAGAATGAAACAAACTAAACATATACCAGAGAAAATTATACATGGCAAGCTAGGAGAAATTACATATATGCTAGAGAAAATTAACAGGGCAAGCCAGAGAAAATATGCATTCCATAATATAAAAATCCTAGAGAAATTTACAGACAACCAAAGAAAATAGAACATGACAGACACACACAAAGGAGAAAAATGATGTGGCCATAGAAAATTCAAGAATGGAACAAAATAAACATATCAGAGAAAATTACACATGGTAAGCCAGAAAATATTACATATATGCCAAAGAAAATTAAACAAGGCAAACTAGAGAAAATGTTCATTCCATAATATGAAAATGCCAGAGAAATTTATAGACAACCAGAGAAAATTGAACATAACAGACACACACAAATGAGAAAAGTGATGTGGCCAGAGAAAATTCAAGAATGGAACAAAATAACATACCAGAGAAAATTACACATGGTAAGCTAGAGAAAATTAAACACGTGTGTATTCCATAATATGAAAATGCCAGAGAAATTTACAAACAACTAGAGAAAATGGAACATGACAGAACCACACAAAAGAGAAAAGTGATGTGGCCATGGAAAATTTAAGAATGGAACAAAATAAACATACCAGAGAAAATTACATATATGACAGAGAAAATTAAACATGGCAAGTCAGAAAAAATATGAATTCCATAATATGAAAATGCCAGAGAAATTTACAGAAAACCAGAGAAAAATAGGGAATAACCATAAACAAATGGGGGAATAAACATGTCAGAGAAAATTCAAAGAAAACACATAAATCAAGCAAATACCAGAGAAATTCAAATGACAGAGAAATTTACAGACAAAATCACACAAACATCTTCAAGAATAAGTTCGAAACTTTGAGAAATAACATTTTTCAAATTCATGTAGGTTTTTATTACGAAATTGAAATCCTAATTAATTGAAGGCTAGTCAACTGTGTTTCGGAGAAAAACTAGTTGGATTGGAGAAAACTTACCAGAATGATGATGAAAACCCTAATTTCGAATTGAAATGGCCTGAGATGAAGATGCAATGAGATGAAGATGAACTGAGATGACGATGAACAATGAAAACGGGTCAGAGAAATTTGTGAGGAACGAATTGAAAAGAGTTTGGCAGAAGATAATGAAACCGTAATGGCGACAGTGAAGATGATAGTGAAACCCTAATTCTCATGTTCTCTTGCTCATGAAAATGGTTGGATGTTTGGAATGAATTGAGTCGGCAGAATGCAATCGAGTTGAGCGTTCTATGTTGATCTGTGAAGGGTATTTTGGTCCCAAAAAAAAATAAAAACGCGCCTGTCGTTAGTGAGGGACCTGAGACATCATTCATATTTTTGGTGTCATTTATGCTGTAAATTACTCTTATTAGGGATCTTAAAAAAAATTGCCCTATCACAAAAAAGTATATCATTCCGCATATAAATTTGAGCAAATTGCACTAGCCACCCTTGAGGTATATAAAAAATATAATAAGTTTTGAAAATTTGATATAATTACACTAATTTCTTTTTTAATAAGACTAAAATGATCAGAATACATGTGATGTACAGGAACAAACAAGAATGCTATCATTTAGGTGTAAAATAGATGAAATTTAATATATATATATAAATATTTGAATGATTAATAAATAATTGAAAAAAATGAATTAACATTTTAAGAAAGGTTAGTATAAATATATCAAACTCATTTTTTCAAATCTTAAAAGAGCTTAATGTAATTTATTAAAAAAAAAAAGAAGAAGGATTATTTACACTGAAACCTCCTTAACTGTTAGTAAATATCACTTTATCCTCTTCATCTACGAAGCAATATATTTGACTCCCTCAATTATAAAAATATATTACTTTCACTTCTTATAGACCCATTAAGATTTCTCATAAAATAATTTATTTATACAATTTTCATATTTGAGTAGGTCAATATGTATAAGTTCATAAATGATAAGATAAAATGATTTTTTTTAATAATTAAAGAAATCTTAGTGTAATTAATTTATACATCATTGGTCTAGAGATTGTGGTGCAGCTATGCAACTGCGTAACTCACTACCCAATTTAATCATATAATGCGTCCGTTTGGGAAGTGGGTTAGTTTTTTGACTTTTTTAGTTATTTTAGCCTGGGGCTAAAAAATTTAGTTTGGAAAGAATTTTTTGACTTTTTAGCTTTTTAAATTTTTGGTGAGATGTCTTCAAGTTAAATTACAAAACTGCCCTTCAACTACTTCATCAT
Organism: Camellia japonica; assembly: GCA_030407325.1. Taxonomy (NCBI): domain Eukaryota; kingdom Viridiplantae; phylum Streptophyta; class Magnoliopsida; order Ericales; family Theaceae; genus Camellia; species Camellia japonica. The sequence continues at coordinate 17,546 of JAPPVO010007181.1, forward strand.
GTCAACTCATTGCTAACGTTGGTCCTCCACGTCAGATTAGCCTTTGGACCGAAATTGTTTTTTTTATATATTTTTATATATTTTTTTAAATGGTTTTTTCATGTGTTTTTTTTATTTTGATTTTCATTTTAATTTTAATATTTTTTTCATTTTCTGTAAAATGATAAAAAGTGAGGTTTTATTTTATTATCCTGTGTATTTTAATTAATTAATTAAAATTTTTTTTTGGCAAATGGTTTTTTCATGTGTTTTTTATTTTTATTTTAATTTTTTTTTAAAATAATAATAATAATAAATATTTTAATTTTAAATTATAATTTTAAAATAATAATAATAATAATATTAATTTTAATTTTAAAATTTAATTTTAACATAATAACAATAATAATAATTTTTATTTTTATTTTTATTTTATTGTCCTGTGTATTTTAATTTTTCTAATTTTAATTTTAATTTTAATTTTAATTTTAAAATAATAATAATAATAATAATTTTTATTTTTATTTTTATTTTATTGTCCTGTGTATTTTAATTTTAATTTTAAATTTTAATTTTAAAATAATAATAATACTTTTTTATTTTAATTTTTAGTTTTATTTTATTGTCCTGTGTATTTTAATTTTTTTAATTTTAATTTTAATTTTAATTTTAAAATAATAATAATACTAATAATTTTAATTTATAGTTTTATTTTATTGTCCAGTGTATTTTAACTTTTTTAATTTTAATTTTTAATTTTAATTTTTAATTTTAAATTTTAATTTTGATTTTTTTTATTTTTCTTATTTGTTTGACCTTGGTTATTTTTTTTCGAAAAGGCTTTTTTCTGTGATTTTTAGTTTTTCACTCCCAGCCAGCTCCTTCCTCCACGTCAGCGTCATTGTACTTTTTTTTTTTTGTTTTGGATGAGGCGTATTAAATTAGAATTCTTTTTTTTTTTAATTTATGTTTTTGTCTTCTTTTTCTTTTTGTATACATTAATTTGTTTTTATTTTTTAAAAATGATTTTTCATGTGTTTTATTTATTTTAAAATTACGTGGCAAATGCTAATTTCTGTTTTTATTTTTTTATTTTTTGGATGAGGCGTATTTTTGTGGTCCTTTTTTTTTAGTTTACGTTTTTGACTTAATTTATTTTTATTTGTATACATTAATTTGTTTTTATTTTTTAAAAATAGTTTTTCATGTGTTTTATTTATTTTTAAATTACGTGGAAAATGCTAATTTTTGTTTTTATTTTTTTATTTTTTGGATGAGACATATTTTTCTGGTTCTTTTTTTTTTTTAAATTTACGTTTTTGACTTAATTTATTTTTATTTGTATACATTAATTTGTTTTTATTTTTCAAAAATAGTTTTTCATGTGTTTTATTTATTTTTAAATTACGTGAAAAATGCTAATTTCTGTTTTATTTTTTTATTTTTTGGATGAGGCGTATTTTTGTGATTCTTTTTTTTTAATTTACGTTTTTGTCATTTTTATTTGTATTTGTATACATTAATTTGTTTTTATTTTTGAAAAATGGTTTTTTATGTGTTTTATTTATTTTTAAATTACATCGCAAATGCTAATTTCTGTTTTTAATTTTTTTTTTCAACTTTCTTTGTTTTTTCTGGGAAAAGGTTATTTTTGGGAAAATATTTTTTTTTTTTTACTTTGTGTGTGCTGAGGCAATGCCCCTCTTTCATGTGGGGGTAGTTTCGTAAATTTACCTTGACATTGGGAGTTACAAAGCACCTGACAAGCTTTTGTCTTCATTTGGCTAATTAAGCTTTTTTTGTCCAACCTTCCCTTCCCAAACGGCACCATTATGTTTGGTTTGATTTTGAGAAAGTAGTTTTTAAAAATTGTTTTGGGAAAAGAGTTAAATTTTTTTTTTTATTTGTTTGATTGTGTATTTTGAAAGTAGTTTTGGAGTTTGAGAGTTTGAAATGATTTGATATTTTGTTGTAATTGAATAGATGTGTGTGAGAGAAAGAGTGATTGAGAATGAGAGAAGAGAGAAAAAGTGATTGATTGATGTATAAGAGAGAGAAAGTGATTTTGAAAATTGTTTTGAAAAAATTTCAAATCAAACAAGTTTTTTAGAAATTTTTTCCAAAATCACTCTACAAAGCCAAACCAAATATAGCTGTTCTTAAAATGGTAACAATATATAGAACAAATAAAATAATGTGTAGATGCTAGTTTTAGAGAATGTTTAATGTTAATGTTTTATAATGGAGAGTTTTAATTTTAAAATTTTAAAGAGGATTTTAATAATATGACAAGAGAAAAATAAATAAATAAAAATATAGGTACATACATCACATCACATATGAATTTCATTCTTTATCACATCAATAAAATTTTTTTTAGAATTTCAAAATTAAAACTCTCAATATTTATTCATGTTTTAATATGAGCGTGTGCACTTTTCTTTTTTGTAGTAAGGGGCGTGACTTTCAATTTTTTTTTTTTTTTTTTTCTAATAAAAAATTATTTTCAATGTGATCTTATCATTAGAAAAGCGAAGACAGATAGGGTGTGCCTAAATAAGTCAATTTTTTAATAAAAAATATTAAGTGTCATTTTGGGAACATGGTAAAAAGTCATGTTTTTAGATAAAATATCTAAAAACGTGGCTGTCAAAAACGCCAGAAAAGCCATTTGGCAAGTGCCAAAAACGCAATCGTAAAATTACAAGCCTATGAAAAAAAAATAAAAAAATAAATCTCTTATGTTGGATAAGGATATTTTGATCATTTTAATTTGATTTGACACTATAAATAAATATTAAACTAAAAAGTAAAAAGTCAACTTTTTACCAACTTTTCAAATCACTTCCAAAAAAGCCAAAAAGCTTGGTAAAAAGCCAAAAGTCAGCTTTTTACCAACTTCTCAAAACAACCCAAGAAATCAAAAACTTGTTTGTATTTATTAGTTAAAAAAAATTACTTAGGCCTCGTTTGACAATAAGTTATTTTAGTAATTTTTAATTTTTTAATTAAAATATGAGATAAAAAAACTAATATATTTAAAATGATTTTGATTTTTTATGAAAAGATGTGTAAAAAGTAAAGAGAAAAAGAAATCTTTTACTTTTTTGTATAGGTTATAGCATTTTTTATTTTTTTAATAATTTTTTGACTTTTAAGCTGAAATAAGCACATGTCAAACTATTTCACTTTTTTACTGATAAAACATGTAATTATTTTAGTAACTTTTTAAATACATTATCTTTTTAAATTTAAAAAAAAAAAAGTTTAAAAAATCAAAATTTGTTATAAACACTTAGGGTTCGTTTGGGATGTGGATTGATTTTTTGACTTTTTAATTATTTTAGCCTGAGGCTAAAAAGCCTCGTTTGGAATAGACTTTTTGATTTTTTTGACTTTTGTGAGAAAAAAAATGAAATGATTATGATTTGGATGTGATATTTTGCCTTATTGAATTAAAAAGTCTATTTTGGCTCATTTTGGAAAGTGGGTTAAAAGCCACTTCTCCTCTCACAAAAAAAAAAAAAAAAAAAAAAAAAAAGAAGAAGCCAGAAAGCTAAAAAAGTCAAAAAGTCAACTTTTAACCATCTTCCCAACAAACCCATTTGTCTTTTTGTGACTATTTTAGCTAAAAAGTTCCATTTTAACTTATGCCAAACGAAGGCTTAATAACATGTTTTCATTTTTCATTTGGTAAGTTATTATTCAATATAACATTAACTAGTGTAAAACTCGTGTTATGTACAAGCAAGTAATAAAATATGATAAACAATAATAAACATATTAAAAATTAACTAAATACTGTAATATTAATTTAGATGGACATTTAAATAATATATTTGAGTGATTTTACTATGTTTATATAAATATGTAGGACTAATTAATTTGTTTGAAATCTTGTAGCTGGGGAAGATAAGAGCCGAGAGCTGCTGATCGCCGGATGGAATCTGAATGTTGTCCGCAGCCGAGAACGTGGTATAAGTGGGCTCGTACCGAAGTAAAATGTGAGCGGCTCTCCCCTGTTTTTGCACGTTTGGGCGGCCAAAGTAGTCGAGTGCAATCTTAATATCCCTAAGGAAGTACCGACCCAGTCGACCAGAGGATTTGGCTAAAGCATAGCAGTGCCGAATGGCCGAAATTCCGAGATCGATCCTAAGACGTCGATTCAATTCTATAACACCCATAATGATCCGAAAGAAATTTATATTTGGTTGAGAATGAGTCAGACTCCAATAGCGAAGGACAGCCCTAAGTAGTGGATGTAGGGGGAAACGGACTCCGCCTTCCGCTATGGACAGGAGGGGGAATACGATTGTATTCTGATCCTCCCTCTCCATATCCAGAGTACTGTCCGTTACAAGAATTAGATGGACGTCATCGGGAATGGAAAAATGTCGCCGGAATCCGGAAATACGACTCTCAGAAAGGAGGTCCTTCAAGTGTTTAGCCATTTCGACGGGGACCCAAGGATTCGCCGAAAGTAAAAATGGTAAACAGAAAATAGGGCTACAAAGGAAAGGGAAGAAAACTTACGAAGAGCAGATGATGCAAAGGTAGACGGACGAAAGTTGCAGAAAACGCGAATGAGAGAGGGGATGCGCACTGGCGGTCCAAACGTATCAGATGATCAACGAAGCGTGTACCAAAAGGGACTGAAGTTTCAAATCGCAATAAATGCGAGAGACGCATGAATGAAGCGGGAAAGTGCAATGATAAACGAAAAGGCGGGCACCTTCTGACATTTCCTGACGCCTTGGGATATACGAAGCCGCCCGATCTGTGATGGGCTCTTTGAATTCTAAATCAAACACGCCGATTAACTACCGTCAATAGGGAGTTCGAGGGCAATTGTGGGAGCCGAATATATGGCTAAATCGGAAAGGGCATGTTTTAGTACTGACACTAACCGGACATCCAGCAAATATTAATCGGCCCCATCCTGCGAGACTAGGATGGGCCGAATACGATACGTAAGCCGATTAAGCCGATTGAAAAAGATCGTTAGGGGCCGAATATAAGAATGGGTAATGATTGAAAACCAGGCTCAGGCCCCGAGGCCTCAGGAGGGACAGATATAAATAAAGAAGCAGCGTTTTTGGAATGGTATGTAAAAAAAACACTTCACTAAATTAAGCAAACAAGCTTTCTTGAGTAGAAAAACTAACTTGCCCGTCGGAGTGCTAATCCCGGCACCCCCGACCGGAGTATCTGTGTTTGCAGGTGACTAGCTGAGTATCAAGAGCGTCTCCCAGGATCTGAAGAGTATTTCCAAAACCACTTCCCCACATTATCTTATATTTATAGAATTTCGCTATTCATTTCCAATTGAGTTTATTTGATTGAGTGTATTTCAAACAAATTAATTAGTCCTACATATTTATATAAACATAGTAAATCACTCAAATATATTATTTAAATGTCCATCTAAATTAATATTACAGTATTTAGTTAATTTTTAATATGTTTTATTATTGTTTATCATATTTTATTACTTGCTTGTACATAACACGAGTTTTACACTAGTTAATGTTATATTGAATAATAACTTACCAAATGAAAAATGAAAACATGTTATTAAGCCTTCGTTTGGCATAAGTTAAAATGGAACTTTTTAGCTAAAATAGTCACAAAAAGAAAATGGGTTTGTTGGGAAGATGGTTAAAAGTTGACTTTTTGACTTTTTAGCTTTCTGGCTTCTTCTTTTTTTTTTCTTTTTTTTTTTTTTGTGAGAGGAGAAGTGGCTTTTAAACCCACTTTCCAAAATGAGCCAAAATAGACTTTTTAATTCAATAAGGCAAAAAACTCAATCCAAATCATAATCATTTCATTTTTTTTTCACAAAAGTCAAAAAATCAAAAAGTCTATTCCAAACGAGGCTTTTTAGCCTCAGGCTAAAAAATTAAAAGTCAAAAATCATCCACATCCCAAACGAACCCTAAGTGTTTATAACAAATTTTTGATTTTTTAAACTTTTTTTTTTTTTAAATTTAAAAAATAATGTATTTAAAAGTTACTAAAATAATTACATTGTTTTATCAGTAAAAAAGTGAAATAGTTTGACATGTGCTTATTT
>JAPPVO010007183.1:0-13074 GCA_030407325.1 Camellia japonica
AACAATGAATGTAAAATCAACATTCTCATGGTAAGTATTTAAACTACACTATATATCATTAATCTCATAATTTCCCCAACTTCATGAATTAAACCCAATTCCACATTTTCCCTTAAATTAATTATACAAGTTAATCTAAGCCAAAACCCTAAAGTTTCTCCCAAAATTACCAAACTACCCCCACATACAAAATACCAACACTTAGGATTAAAGCGTATAAATGGAGTAGGAAATCCTACCTCGAAGCAAGAACCCAAAAAGAAGAAGACGGAGATGATAGCCCAAACTCCAAAGTGCTCCAAATCAACAACCGTTCAGATTAAATGGAAGCCCTCGACCCACTCTACCTTTTTAATGAAGGAACTAGGTTAGATACTCACTCTAAATAGATGAAACCTAGGAGAGAAGATGAGTTGGGAGAGAGAGAACTCGTAACCTAGGGTTTTAAAACTGAAAGGGGCTGAAAAAAACTGATCTGAAACACGCTGCTGCGTATTTAAACAAAATAGGCTCGCTCGAGCGAAGACCTGGTCGCTCGAGCGACCAAACACAGAAAAGCATCGCTCGAGCGAATAAATGCTCGCTCGAGCCACCAACTCAAAAGCTAGCTCGAGCCAAGAAAAGCTCGCTCGAGCGAAGAACTCAACCTCACAGGTCTGCAACAGACGCACGCTCGAGCGAAGGAACGCTTGCTCGAGCGAAGACAAACCAGCTCGCTCGAGTGAAGAAAGCTCGCTCGAGCCAAGAAACACTGCTCTCAGGTCTAAGTACTAGATGCAATCGCTCGCTCGAGCCAAGGAAATCTCGCTCGAGCGAAGAACCAAAAACGAAGACCTCGCTCGAGTGAAGAGAAGCTCGCTCGAGCGACCAAGCCAAAAACTAAACATGCAGACTTGGTTTCTAAACCCAACCAATCTGCAACCAACCTGCTAAACACATCCTATAACCCAGAATAAGGAATTAAAGGACAACAACAACAAATATAACAGCGGAATCCACGGAACGTAAGTCCGGATACAATAATCAAATGGGAAAAAGACCGGGGTCGCTATATAAATCGTTAAGATATAGCGGTTTCTTGAAAGAACTTCCTTTTTCAATTTTGATGCAACTTCTATTTTTATTCAATTTCCTTTTCTATTCACCTTCCTGTTATATTTAATTTCCAAATAGATCGTTAAGGTGTAGTAGTTTCTTGAATAAACTTCCATTTTTATTTTTATTCAACTTCCATTTGTATTCAATTTCTTTTTTTATTCAACGTACTTTTTTATTTAATTTTCAGATAGATCGTTAAGGTATAATGGTTTCTTCAATGAATTTTATTGCTAATTTTATGCAACTTCCATTTTTATTTTTATTGAACATCAAATTTTATTCAATGTCCTTTTCCATTCAACTTCTATTTTTATTTCATTTCCAAATAGATCGTTAAGCTATAATGGTTTCTTGAATGAACTTCTATTTTCAATTTTGATGCAACTTCTGTTTTTATTTTTAATCAACTTCCATTTTTATTCAATTTCCTTTTCTATTCAACTTCCTTTTTTATTTAATTTCCAGATAGATCGTTGAGGTATAATGTGTAACGCCCTCAAAATAATATATAAAACCCATCACTTTAGACATGCATTGATATAAAGAAATCTACCATTTCTATTCATCAGAGTAGTTCTTACAAAACAGTATTACATGTTAACAACAAAAGCAAATGCCCTACGGGCTTACAGCTTTCCAAATTAACACTTGGTTACACAAAAGAAGAGTACTAACTCTATACAAAATAAGCCTTGGCTTGATAAACATGTAACAATCAATTAAACAACAAAGAGTCTTCAACTCTCATCATCATCCAAACTATGTCCTTGGAGGTGGCATGCTACCTGTACCTGAAAATGATGTCCCATATAAGGTGAGCCAACGCCCAGTAGAGATATGCTAAATACAGTATGAGCAATAACTAAGACATTAGCAATTGATAAATGCTTATTTCCCATAAGTCAATTTATAATCTATTTCCATTACATGACTACTATGTCCATGTTTCCTTTCATTCTCCATTTCTTTTTCAACTTTCAGTTTGAAAACAAGGCTCAACACCTAGCCAAATAACTTAATGAGATTTAGACTCATGTTTAAACACTTTCGAAATTCATGGTGGATACACATTTTAATGCTGTATCGATAACACATAGACTACTTCCATACTTTACGAAAGATACACATTTCGGTGCTGTATCAACATAACATAGAATCACTTCTATATTTCACAATTGATAGCGATATACATTTTAGTGCTATATCAAATCAATTCGAACACTTCCATAATCAACACTTGATACACATTGTAGTGCTGTATCAATGTCACACAAAAATCCGGTTTAGAGGTCCATCCCCTATCTTCCCCTAAACCGTGGAGTACATCCCTTATTTCCTCCCACACAACACATGTATATAAACATAAATCATATACAATCAATCAATACATAAAGTTAATGTATTATTCCAGCCGCTATATTCGATAGCATACTCAATCGACTAGTTTTAGTTTGCCTAACCATCATGCATTTTCTACAACAATCAAAACTACCCTCCATCGATAGCCCAAGCAATTATTTCTAAACAGATAATAAAAGCTCCAACAGATAAATTATCAATGTTTTCAAAAGTGAGCGATTAACAAATTCAACTCCACCATTCCACAATTTAATGAATCAATTTCATTTTCCAACTCAATTTCATAAATCCACAACTTTTTCCAAATTAATTATACCAATTAATTTATTCAACAAATTAGGGTTTTCTACCCCTTTTCCCAATATTGACCCAATGGTCTAAATATCAACAACCAACAACAATACCATTATTTTGAAACCCAAAATACACATTTTAGAATCAAAATAACAAAACTCCCTTTTAACATTTTGAAACTCTAAGTCCCAAAATTACCCAACTTCAACACTTTATCAAAACAACCAAAAATCTATGTCAAAGACCATAAGAGTGAGTAGGAATCCCTACCTCAAAAGTTGACACCCAACGAAGAAGATGAAGAAAATGAAAATGCTCCAAATCCCGAGATTCTTGGATCAAAAGATAGCCCTCGACGATCAACAACTTTTTTGCAAAGGCCAAAGGTAAGGAGAACACTCTAACTAGATCAAACCCTAGAGAGAAGGGAGTTCCTAGAGAGAGGAGCTCTCAAAAATGGCTTGTTGAAAAGTAAGAGAGAGAGAGAAGTGTGAAAAGTGATTCAAAAATGCCCAGGTGCCCTCTGTTATACGACAGGTCCGCTCGAGCAGAAAACGCAACGCTCGAGCGCCAAGAACAAAAAGCTGGGTCCGCTCGAGTGCAATAAGGCCCGCTCGAGCGCCAAGACACAAGAGTGAAACACATCCGCTCGAGCGCGAATAACCAGTCCGCTCGAGCGTGGATTATCTCATCCCAGAACTTTCACCAAGAATGTACTACCCACTTGAGCGCGACCCGCTCGAGCGTAAGGAACCCGCTCGAGCGTAGAAATCACACCTGCAGAAGTTTTACAGGGACACAGAATGCTGGAAGGGTGTAAACCCCGCTAGAGCGCAGGAAGACCCGCTCGAGCGGAACGACCAAAAATTGGGCAACAAGAAACTAGACCAAGGCTCAATCCACCTGCTCGAAACATACCCAACACATCCTAAAACTCAATCAAATGGAATTAAAGGACGACAACAAGGTAGACACCACTACCAACCCCACGGAACCGAGTCCGGAATACAATTAAACAGTAAAGGGAATACCGGGATCGCTATAACCTTCACCTCTTAAAGAATTTCGTCCCCGAAATTAAATACAAGTTTTTCAAAAACAAGTTTTACTCAATTCTCAACATTATTACAATGTGAAATTTAACAACTCGACCCATTATCGGTCATTCCATCTCTATTCAAGGGGCAATTCACCACATATCCATTTCAACATGCATTTCCTTTCCAAGTTCAACAATTTCATATCATAACTAATGTTCATGATACATTTCCAATTCTACAATGCTCAACATATGCAATGTTATATCAAACTTCCATTTTAAGGCAAGTTTCAAAACACTTCCATTAAACCAAAACATAAACCATGTTTTACAACCTAAGATATATTCAATACTGTTAAGGTTCAATAATACAACAAAATATACAATACATGCTCAAGCATCCACAAATAGATCCGGATACTTCTCTCGGACCTCCAACTCACGTTCCCAAGTGGCTTCCTCCACTCTGCGATGTTTCCACAAGACCTTTACCAAGGGAATGGTCTTGCCACGCAGGACTTGATCCCGCCTATCCAAGACCCGAACCGGTCTCTCCTCATACGAGGCATCCTCATCTACCTCTAAGTCGGTCCAATCTAGCACATGGGACGGATCCGGCTCATACTTCCGAAGCATACTCACATGAAACACGTCATGCACCCCGGACAACTACGGTGGCAAAGCTAAACGATAAGCAACTTCTCCAATCCTCTCAAGGATCTCAAAGGGACCAATAAACCGAGGGGATAACTTCCCACTATTCTCAAACCACATCAAACCTCGCCTAGGTGATATTTTCAAGAAAACATGATCACCCATCTCAAACGCCAAAGGCCTCCTCCTACGGTTGGCATAACTCTTTTGGCGACTCTGGGCTGTAACAAGTCTCCTACGGATAAGCTCAACTTTCTCCGTCGTCTCCCTAACCAATTCCGGACCCAACAACGGTGCATCACCCACCTCGGCCCAACAAACTGGAGACCTACACGGTCGGCCATACAAGGCCTCAAACGGTGCCATACCGATACTAGACTGAAAGCTGTTGTTGTAGGCAAACTCCACCAAGGGTAAGTGCCTCTCCCACGTCCCACTAAAATCAAGGACACAACCCCGAAGCATATCCTCGAGGATCTGAATAGTACACTCGGACTGCCCTTCAGTCTGAGGGTGATAACCTGTACTGAAGGTCAACTTAGTACCCAAGGCACTCTGCAAACTCTGCCACAACCTGGCAGTAAAACGAGGATCTCTATCTGAGACGATCGTCACTGGGACCCTGTGCAACCTCACTATGTCCTGAATATACAAGTCGGCAAGATGATCTACCGAATCTCTTATGCGGATAGGGATAAAGTGCGCCGACTTAGTCAACCGGTCTACAACCACCCAAATAGCATCACTACCCTGCTGAGTCCTCGGAAGACCTACAACGAAGTCCATAGTGACATGCTCCCACTTCCACTCGGCAATAGGCAAGGGTTGTAACAAACCCGCTGGCCTTTGATGTTCGGCCTTCACTTGCTGACAAGTAAGGCACTTCGACACGAAAACTACCACATCTCTCTTCATTCCCCTCCATCAAAACTGGCGCCCCAAATCACGATACATCTTGGTGCCTCCCGGATGTACCGCAAGGCGTGAATGGTGAAACTCTCGGAGTACCTCCTCTCGGCAGGATTCCGGCACAAACAAACGGTCTCGGTATCTCACACTCTGGTCGGGATACTCAGACAAACCCTTCTCAACCTTCCCGCTAGAGATCCTCTCTCGTAGGGACTCTACCTCAAGGTCACCTCTCTGTGCCTCAAACACTCGAGTCACAAGTGTAGGCTGCGCAACAACAGAAAACAAGGCCGCAGCCTCAACGGATTCGCCTAGAAGCAAATCAAACTCACCAAGTGCCCCCAACATCTCCCACTCCCGAATAGCTATACAAGCTACATCGCTAATGGATTTCCTGCTAAGGGCATCGGCCACAACATTGGCCTTGCCCGGATGATAATGCAACTCGAAGTTGTAGTCCTCAATAAACTCCATCCACCTCATTTGCCTCAAATTCAGGTCTTTCTGGGTAAACAGATATTTTAAACTCTTGTGATCCGAGAACACCTCCAATCTCTCACCATAAAGGTAGTGCCTCCAGATTTTCAAGGCAAAGATCACCGCTGCTAACTCTAGGTCATGTGTAGGGTAATTCTTCTCATGAATTTTCAACTGACATGAGCCATAGGCAACCACTTTCCCCTCTTCCATCAACACATAACCCAAACCCTCTCGTGAGGCATCACAATAAACCGCATAACCCAACCCTCTCTCCGAAATAATCAAGACCGGAGCGGTGGTCAATCTAACTTTCAGCTCTTGAAATGACTTTTCACAAGTCTCACTCCATACGAATTTGACTCCTTTCCGAGTCAGTCTAGTCAACGGTGAAGCTAGCCTGGAGAAATCCTTCACAAACCGGCGGTAATACCCAGCTAACCCCAGAAAACTGTGGATCTCAAACACACTCGTAGGCTGTGCCCAATCTTGCACTGTCTCTATCTTGGATGTATCAACAGACACCCCTTCCCCGGATACTACATGGCCCAAGAACTTAACTTCTCCTAGCCAGAACTCACACTTCCCAAACTTGGCATACAGCTTATGGGCTCTAAGCAACTCAAGCACCACTCTCAAGTGTTCCTCGTGCTCCTCCTCAGAAGGCGAATAGATAAGAATGTCGTCCATGAAAACGACTACAAAACGATCTAAGAATTCCCGGAAGATCCGGTTCATCAAATCCATAAAGACCACCGGTGCATTGGTGAGCCCAAATGGCATCACCAGAAACTCATAATGGCCATACCGCGTACGGAATGCCGTCTTCGGAATATCCTCCTCCCTGACCCTCAACTGGTGGTAACCCGATCTCAAGTCTATCTTAGAGAAACAACGGGAACCCTTCAACTGGTCAAACAGATCATCTATACGGGGCATAGGGTACTTATTCTTGACTGTAGCCCGATTCAACTTCCGATAGTCGATACAAAGTCTCAAGGCACCATCTTTCTTTTTAGCAAAGAGGGCCGGTGCTCCCTACGGCGAAACACTAGGGCGAACAAAGCCCTTATCCAGCAACTCCTGGAGCTGAATCTTCAACTCACTCAACTCGGCTGGGGCAAAACGGTAAGGTGCCATGGAAATCAACGCCGTGCCGGGCACTAAATCAATGGAGAACTCAATCTCACGGTGAGGTGGCAAACCAACGAGATCCTCGGGAAAAACATCCGAATACTCACAAACCACTCTCGGTAAAACAATCTGGGTCTCATCACACTCACCACTCAAAAAGCTAGCAAGTAGACCACTAAGCTCACTCCGCCCTCGCGGATCATACACCGGTGGCAACACACAACCAACCCGATCCCCTAAGAAATGAAAACACTCCCCGCTCAAGGTACATACTGTGACCCTCTGGCGGTAGCAATTGATAACAGCCCGGTATGACGATAGCCAGTCCATACCCAAAATAACATCGAAACCTTTCATGGGCATAACTACAAAAGGAAACGGAAGCCGATGATCGGCGACCTCTATATCACAACCTCTACATCCATGCTTCAAAATCAATTTACCCCCAAGAGGTGATACAACACATAGGAGATGCTAATTGTGCCAACTCCAATTCCAAAATAGATGCAAATGCAGCAGATACAAAAGAATGAGACGCACCGGTATCAATCAATACACTAGCAACCGAGTTGCAAAACAGAAAGGTACCTCTCACAACTGATGGGATCGGTACCAGGTCCTGCGCGGTAACAGCATACACGCGCCCAGTAGGCCCCTGATCCACCTGCTCACCTCTCTGAGCATACGACTGCTGCACAGACTGGGACGATGAAGCCCCCTGATTGGCCCTCGAGGCCTGCACTGACTGAGCTGGCTGAAGACTTTGCCTCTGCCCAGATGCACCAAATGTGCGACTCAACTGCGGGAAAAACCTCTTCAGGTGCCCCGCTTGACCACACTGATAACAAGACAGTGGCTGACCCCTGCCCTGACTCTGGCTCTGCGGTCTAGATGAAGATGAAGCAACTCTCTGACCTCCTCCCCTCTGTGGGCAAACTGAAGCCTTGTGGCCCAGCTGACCACACTTGTAACATGTGAAGTCTCCCTGATTGCCTCTCCCCGAGCCTGCACTCGGCACTGGAAAGGTCGATCTAGCAACACTGCCCTGAGACTGCTGAGGGTTAGCACCCCTCTGTCTCCTGCCATCACCCTGACCATCCTGGCTCCTCTTGGAGCCCCTCTGTCCCTCCTCCTCCTGCATCATAATCTCCATATGGGCTGCAGCATCAACCAAGCACCCATAGTCTCGGATCATAGAACCACCAACTCTCATCTTGAGGCCACGCCTCAACCTCTTCTCAAACTCGATACAGCGGCGTTCCTCGGACGGCACAAGTTCAGGTGCGAACCTGGACAAGCTAGTAAAAGCAGCCTCATACTCAACCACTGAAGAACTCAACTGCAAAAGCTGGCAGAACTGGTCTCTCAGCTTCTCCCTGACTGCTGGAGATAAGAACTTCTCCTGGAAAGCACCCACAAAAGCCTCCCAAGTGCCATCCAAATGACCCTTCACGAATTTCCACCACTGACCCGCATCCCCCTTCAGTTGGAAAGATGCCAAGGTCACTTTCAATGCTCCGTCCTCGATGCCAAGCATCTTGAACGTCTTACTCATCTGCTCTAACCACTCATTTGCTTTAAGTGGCTCCTTCGAATCTCCGACAAAGTCGTCCGGATTAGACCGGAAGAACTCCCTCTTCAAGAAGGAAGGTGTAGACACCCCATTTTTGACCGACCTTAAGGCTCAGACGTCACCGATTGAGCGCTCGGTGATGTTGCATACTGTGCTCATTCAGAAGTCTCAGAGTCGCGGCCGTGCGCCCCGCCTCCGAACTTCCGAATCCTCTTCTGTGCCTTGTCTCGGTTTGCGAACCAGACTCGGTTTTCTCTGTTTTCTTTCCTGAGGGAAGGGAGTGGTCCTGTAGACCATCTCTCGGTGGCCGTGCGCTACTTTTCGTGGCCGTAGGCCATTTTTCCCATTTCGGAGCCCGGTTCCCGGTTTTTCGGCCGTCAGGCCGTGTGCCTCGGCTCGGGACCGCCCAACCATCTCCGAGTTCTCCGGTTTTTGGCTTGCACCACTGTTTTATAGTTCCGAGGAACCCTGGGGCCTCTGATGCCCACTTCGTGGCCTTATGCCACTTCCGGTGCCTATAGCCAGTTTTCGGGACCTTGAATCGCGCGATTTTGGTCCCGAGCATATTATTCATTTTGCATCAGTTATCTCCGGTTCTTGGCTAGTACCTCTGTTTTATTATATTGAGGAACCCTGGGGCCCCTGATGCCCACTTCGTGGCCGTACGCCACTTCGGTGCTCATAGCCGGTTTCGGGACCCCGAATTGCGCGGTTTGGGCCCGAGCATTCATTTTGTATCGATTTTCTCTGATTTTTGGCAGGAACCTCTGTTTTGTCATTCCAGGGACACTGGAGTTGCAGATACCACTTCGCTGCCGAACACCACTTCCGGCACCCGCAGCCCATTTTCGGGATCCCGAATGGCTCGGTTTTGGCCCCGAGCGTTCATTTCTCATTAGTTTTTGTTCAAATTTGGCAGGTACCTCTGTTTCAACATTGGGAAGATCACTGGAGGGTAGGAGGCCAGCAATTATCCAGATAACCAGTTTCGCTCCTCCGGCGCCGTTTTGCTCACTTCCGGGCCAATGTTGAACACCCTAGGCCCATTTCTCCCGACCAAAGCTACATATCTGTGATCAGGGGACATGGGAGGACCCTAAAAACTACCGGTCAGCCAGAAATTCCAGGTTTCATTTTGGACCTCTCCTTCAGATGCAATGTTGTGGCTCCTGCTTCAGTGTTGCCAAATTTCAACCTTGGATCCTTGTTCTACACATCTTGGAGGACACAAAAAGAAGGTGGTCGGCCAGAAATTATGCAGTTCATTTTTGAGCCTCTTCTTCAAGCTCTATGTTGTGACTTCTGCTTCAGAGTTGCCAGATTCCGACCTTGGGGCATTGATCTACACACTTGGGAGGACACTTTGGCATACTGGTCGGCCAGAAAATCTTCTGTTCATTTTCTTGGGGTGGCCGGTCGGCTAGGCTGAGTGGCTGGCCGACCAGGTGGGGTGGCCGGCCGGCCACCTCCCAGAAATCTACCTGGCCGGCCATTCTTGCTTTCCAGCTCAGCACAGCTGTCCGGATATTTTTGCCAAATATCTCCCCCATCCGGGGGATATTTTGGGAGGGAAAGCTTGGATGCTTTGCCCTCCCCTTTTACACCTTGTTTTGCCTATTTAAAGGAACCAAGGGCTCCTTTGCCTAGGTTAGAAGATTTGCCTTCAAGAACACTTAAGCAAAAACCCTAATCTCCATAGCCAAAACCTTCAAAAAAGCTTCAAGTCTTGCTTGATTTCTTCACCAACACCTAGCCTCACCATTCCAACTTTGATTCCAGCAGCTAGGAAGTGAATTTCAGAGGTTGAGAAGCCACAAATCCAAGCCAAGAAGCAAAGAAAGACAAGTCTTCAAGGGTAAGTATTCAAAACCAACTTTTGGGGCTTTTTCTTGATCTTTTTTATACTCTAATTGGTTGAGAATTGGGGCTCCGACCCCTACTGCTTTTGTGCTCATTTTGAGCCCCTCTACAACATTGTAGAAGGGCTCAACTTCATTTGGCATTTGTATATACTAGTTCCTTCAATATCCATCAAGATTGTCACATTTTTGCATGCTAAATTAACCTATTTGTGTTGGTTTTTGGGGCTCCGACCCTACTGCTTTCTTGCTTATTTTGAGCCCCTCTACAACATTGTAGAGGGCTCAACTTCATTTGGCCATTGTATATACTAGTTCCTTCAATTTCATCAAGTATGCCATATTTTGTATCCATTTTTGACCTATTTGTGTTTGTTTTTGGGACTTCGACCCCTACTGGTTTTGGTCTTATTTTGACCCCCTTTACATGTTTCATGAAGAAGGTTTGGTCATTTGATGTATAGATTGCATGTCTTGTGTTATACCCTTTTGCGGCTCCATTTTGCCTTCCATTTCTGGCATGTTTGTCTTATGATTTAGAGGCTGCCATCTTCTGCATATATGCTTATTTTTAGGTCCTCTTTAATGTTGTAGAAGAAAGTTTGTCCATTTTCATTTTCTATATACCATCCCCTTTATAATGCTCTTTTGACCATTAATCTTGCGAGCTATTATTGCCATATCTATGCTTGCATTTTGGCCATGTTTATTACTGAAAAAATGCCATATTTGGGACTGCCTTGCTACTGTTATTGCTTCCATGATCATATTTGCATGTTTAGCATGCCGTAGGCCATTTCGGGGCTTAATTTCACATTTTCGGGATGATTGCATGCTTCGGTTGTTATTCCGTATCATTTCGGGGCTGTTTTACATCATTTGTGAGTGCTGAAATTCCATTGCCATGCTTGCATATCATTTCCCATGTCATTCCGCTTGCCTCGGTTGCGCGCGCCCGTGGGCGCGCACTTCGAGGCGCTCCGTTTTCGTCACCGGCATCTGATGTGAGTGTGGCTGAGGCCCTCTCATGTTAGTGTAAGCCCAATCTACATTTTTCATGCCTGTATGTCATCGCCTCGGGTGCGTGCCTGTGGGCACACATTTCGAGGCACTTCGGTTTATCCGATTTCCTCATTTTATCATCGCTCGGTGTGCGTGCCTGTGGGCAACATTTCGAGGCACTTCGGTTTATCCGATTCCCTCATTTTGTCATCGCTTCGTGTGTGGGTCGTGCCTGTGGGCACACATTTCGAGGCACTTCGGTTTTATCCGATTTCCTCATTTATCATCGCTTCGGTGTGCGTGCCTGTGGGCACACATTTCGAGGCACTTCGGTTTTATCCGATTTCTCTCATTTTGTCATCGCCTCGGTGTGCGTGCCTGTGGGCAACATTCGAGGCACTTCGGTTTTATCCGATTTCCTCATTTTGTCATCGCCTCGGTGTGCGTGCCTGTGGGCACACATTTCGAGGCACTTCGGTTTTATCCGATTTCCTCATTTTATCATCGCTTCGGTGTGCGTGCCTGTGGGCACACATTTCGAGGCACTTCGGTTTTATTCGATTTCCTCATTTTATCATCGCCTCGGTGTGCGTGCCTGTGGGCACACATTTCGAGGCACTTCGTTTTATCCGATTTCCTCATTTTATCATCGCCTCGGTGTGCGTGCCTGTGGGCACACATTTCGAGGCACTTCGGTTTTATCCGATTTCCTCATTTTATCATCGCCCGGTGTGCGTGCCTGTGTGGCACACATTTCGAGGCACTTCGGTTTTATCCGATTTTCTCATTTCATCATCGCCTCGGTGTGCGTGCCGTGGGCACACATTTCGAGGCACTTCGATTCTATCCGATTTGCATTTCACATCATTTTCTCGGTATGCGTGCCCGTGTGCGCGCATTTCGAGGCACCCCATTCTCATAGCATGTGCATATTAGAACTGTATATTAGTTGCATTTCATGCATATCATGCATATTGCATCATGTTCGGGATAGGAGTTAGCCCGGACACGGGAACGAGGCACGTTTCGTACTCCGAGTGACGGAACGGGTCTCAATTCCCCAGTCACCGACGCTCCGGATAACCCATGATGGAGTTAGGTTTTCATTGTAGCATTCATGCATTCATTCTACAGTGAGTTGTGCAATCCGATTCCTCGGCCATCATGCATCGGTATGCGTGATTGGTGGCACGAGAATCGAGGCATGCA
Source organism: Camellia japonica (assembly GCA_030407325.1). Taxonomy (NCBI): domain Eukaryota; kingdom Viridiplantae; phylum Streptophyta; class Magnoliopsida; order Ericales; family Theaceae; genus Camellia; species Camellia japonica. The sequence continues at coordinate 12,608 of JAPPVO010007183.1, forward strand.
TATATTTGTGAAATACATTGCTATGCCCTTTTCCTGCTCTCTGTTGCAGCAAAATTAAGGATCAGCAGATTTCGGAGTCTGGCACGCATTTCGAGAAAAGTGCAAACAGAGGCTAATTGGGGCATCCCAGTGGATTTCCGCGCCAGAGCAGCCCGCATACATCATTCATCAGAAGCAGGCGGTCCCTGGCTTGCATGCCGGTTTTTCTCATTTAATTTGTCAATAAATAGAAATTGTACATTTATTCGGACTGTTTATTTCGACTGTATTATTCTTTTATTTCGGACTGTATTATTATTTATTCGGACCCTCTGCGCGAGGGCACAAATGTAATAAGTGTGTGTTGTGTGTGTGTATGTCTTCAACCCCCATTTCTTTCTCCCTTTTATTTACCTACTTACGATGGTTAGATATAGGGCATATTTCAATTAGCATAACGTATGACAGCATGTTTGCATCATTCATCT
>JAPPVO010007184.1:0-29051 GCA_030407325.1 Camellia japonica
CCACCTAAATATTTTTTAATGGGGAAATTTAGGAAACCCTGACTCGGTGCCAAAGGCCACGTGTCCGTCATCACCAAAGTTGCCTCGGCTCGGGAGCTTGGGTACGATTGGGGAATGTCAGCTATGAGCACCCCCTCTCGCCCGGTCCGAAGATCGGCCTCTACTAACCGTAATATCCAATTTTGAAAACGTTATGTGTTCTTATTCCAGTTATAAGCCTAGAATTACTATGTTATGCGCACAGCAAACAAGTACAGACTAGATTGCCTAATTTGGAAATAAGCATTGCATATCCGTTTGTTTTGAAAAAAACACTTTGGAATTTGCTACTCGCAAGTAGGCTAAAATACGGATTTCAACGAGTTGTCCAACTCAGGCAGTCCAGCCTTCACCCACAGGCATTCAGGCAGTTTATCTCACATAAGCATTTAGCCACATAGTAAGCATGCTGTCATGATAGCACTCACACGCATGCGGTATGCTAAAGCATGAAAATACTTACGTTGTACTCCGTGCCAAAACAATAAACTAGTTAGCAACCATGCATGGTCCTAGTTCATGTCAAATTGACTAATGCAACACATACAAGATGCAATTAGGGTAGGCTCGGCTAACCTAAAATGGCATGTGAAATGCAATCATTCGATGCACGTATTCAAGTTAGATTTGAAGTACAAATACAGTTAGCATGATGTGCCGAGCCCGGTGCATGCAAGACAGATGAATGGATGCACGCATGCATAGCATAAGGTATGCTAATTTAAATATGTCCTAATACTAACCATCAAAGTAGGTAAATAAAATGGGAGAAAGAAGTGGGGATTGGAAGACATGCACACACACGCACCCACACTTATTACAGATTCGCCCTCGCTCGGAGGAACCAAAAGAATAATACAAATTAACTAACTACGAGCTAATTAAATATTACAGATTACCTAATTAGTTAATCAAACTAACTGAGCTAGGAAAAACAGTAAACCGCCTCGGGAGGAGAGTCTGGTGCAATGCATGCTCGGGTCCTGCTCGGAAGCGCACTGCCATGTATAGACTACCTCTGTTTTCCCTGCTCTGCCCTCCTGAAGACTGTCAAAGTCTCTGAATTGATTCCCTGGATACTGGGGAACACCGCCGGCTGAGTAGAATTACCACCGGCAGTGGGGTGTGGTTATCGGCACAAGATGCATCCATCGACCACCAATGGATGGCCGGTCGGCATTATATGTTGCCGGTCGGCCAAAAATGCCTGGAGAACCTGCAACTTACAGCAGCAGAGGACAGAACTTGCATGGCAATGCAATTCAAACCATATATGCCCTAACCATACCCCTTATCATGTGTAGAACTCAAAGGGACATGGTCCTTGGTTTTCGGACCATCAAGCATTTCGATGCATGATGGCCCGAAAAACCAAGTGTGCACATTTCAATTTCAAATGAATGCAATGCACATAGTCACATAAAAGTGCCAACCTCTATCACACTCACTTCAAGAGGCCAAGCATGCACATTGATGCAATGCAATCCTAGGCACATTGACTAGTATGCAACCATGGCCATGCAAATAAGCATACAAGCTAACAAGCATACAAGACATGAAACATCAATGTTAACCAACAAGCATGCAAGATGTAATGTGGATGTTCAAGCATGCAAACAAGCATGTGACTTCATTCAATCATGCAAATTCCAACATGCAACAACTTACCAACATGCTACAACACACAAGGAGCATATGCAACCAATGAAGGGATGGACTTAAACATGAATTAGGCAGCTCTAATTAGGCCCAAAACAGTAGCCAAAATGCTCAAATATGAGGGCTAAACACACACACACACATGCACATGTTAAGACACAAATCTAAGCATTAAGCAAGTAACTCTCAAGCACACTTGAAAGGAGTATAACATGGACACTAGGCATGCAACATAAGCTCTGGAAATCATGCTATAAGAGGTGCCAAACCAACTCAAACAAGGCAAACATTAGCATGCAAATAGTCCAAATACTTAAAGCAAGTCAAAGAGGCTTAAACCATGGCTAAGCCAACCAAGCCCCGTAAGGCCAAGAAGGCTTAAAATAGGTTCAAGGCAGTCATTGACCATGCAAAAGGGACCCTTAGATGGCATCTAAGTGGCTCAAATTCAAAAGCATGCACAATGGCCAAAACATGAAGCATACAACACAAGCCTTCAAAGCATTAAAGAGGTGCCTAAGGCAAGCGTACAAGCACATCAAAGGGGCTGAAGTGATGTTACAAATGGTGCCAAACCACTTAAACCGAAGCAAGTAATGCAAGCTACACACTTATACACTTAAGGCCAACAAACCAAAATGCAAAGGGGCCACACAAAGCATGCCAAGATCGACCCAAATAACTATGGACAGACCTTAAACATGGCGAAACAAGCACAAAAGCTTCACAAGACCAAGTCTAAAACATGCTAGAATAAGGGTTTACAACCTAAAACATGTTAAGGCATCAACAAGGCATTACATGGCATGTATGTTAAACTAACATGGTGTACCAAAACCAATACACAACAATGTTATATCATGGCATGATAAGCATAAAAAGCAGCCATGGCATGATTAACAAACACTCAAACATGATGCTCCCTCAAGAGGCCAAAAAGTGCCCTTTTCAAGGACAACAAGGAGAGGGGGTGGCCCTCTCCTTCTTGGGACTTCAAGGCACCATCCTTACCACTGAAATCCCTCAAGATTTCAGTGGTGAGGAGGCCCAAGCACCAAAGTCTCGGAGCTCACCAAAAATGGCACAAAATGAGGCCTCTCAAGGCTTAGGAGGGGTCTAACACCTCCAAACCACAAAACACTCTAAATAAACTATTAAGAGGGCTTAAAAATAGAAATTTTTTGTATTATACACTAAGCTCAAAAACAATTCCAAGATAGGCAAAAGTAGTGTGCAAAAATGGGGTAAAAAGGGGTTAGTGTCTTACCCTTGTAGACCTCTTCACAAAAGATGATTTTGTTGCCTCCTTGAGCTCAAATTCAGCCAATAACATCAAGAACAAGCCTCAAGTCCCTCAAGAACCAAGAAAAGGTGAAAGACTAGGTGTTTATGTGCAATAGTATGGACAAAAGCACCTAGAACATAAAAGAGAGAAAAAGAGAGATAGAATAGTTACAACTTTCTAACCCTAGAACCAGAGCTCTCCTCTGTGTTTTCCTCACAAAATTTCTCTAACCCTAATGCCAAGAGAAGACCCCTTCTCTTATAGGCAACCCATCTTGCAAAGCTTATTCAATAAGCTATCAAGGGGGCCATCCCTCCATACACGTGTATGGAGGGGAACCAAATGCCACACAGCTGTCCTAAAATATCTGCAAAAGTAGATGAACAGTAGTCGGCTGCTCAAAATTGCCATTTTGACAAAATTGATGGCTGGTCGGCCAAATATATGGCCGATGGCATAAAACCCTGGCCGGTGGCCTCTAGCCACGGCCGGTGATGTGTGGGGATGCCTCACAAGGTATTCCCTGCCCCTCCAAGGCAAAGCACAAGTGTTTGGTGCAAAACCAGACACAAAACAGTCGAATTCGGGGGTCCTGAGGCAAGGCGCGTAGCCGAGACCTCCGGGAACTCCAAACGAACACAAACATGGATAATCACCGGGTGTTCAAACGGTGACGTCCAAGTCTTGAGGACGGTCAAAAATGGGGTGTCTACAGTGTGTTAGAACTAGTGTAGAGTACTTACTTCTGAGCTAAAATTTTGTCTCTTATATAAGATGTCATAAAGCGGGAGAGGCCGTATTAGAGGCACTTGGGGTACCCGGGATGTTATCATGTAGGAGGATACTTTTCCCCAGGAAGAAGGTGTAAGGTAGAGTAATGTGGCCGGGATGATTAGTCAAGATGTTATGGAATTGGAATTGAAACATGGGATAACCAATTTGTGTGGTTATGGGTGTAAACGTGACCTTAAAATAGTAGAGTTGTGTTATGTATCACTGGTTTGTTGTTATGAAGAGTTAATTATTTTTTTAATTTTATATCAAGTTTGTGGGAGTGGACTAGATGAAAGATCTTCGAAGTAGAATGAGCTAGAGAGTTTGTTTTATTTATAATTTTGCTGTGAATCCTAAGAGGGCAAATGAGATAAATAATTTTGAGAAAGATTGAAATGAGATTAAATTTGATTTGGGTTATGCCATTTGATGGGATTATTAGTAGTAACAACATTGACTCGTGAGTCGATATTTTAGAACATATAGGTGAGTTCTGTGTGCCTTTGAGATTGGTGGAGTCCATTGCCTCAAAGTTAGTTGTTGATGTTCTCAAGTGCAATAAATGAGTATTGAAGGACATGATATGATGGATGTTGTGGAGTTGTGTTAGCAACCAATGCTCTTAGAGGAAATTTTAAGATTTCTTTATAAGGATTATAATTCTAAGTAAGTGCTCTAGAGTAATTCGTATGGTGGTAATTTGAGTATTTCTATGGGAATTTATGTTTGACCCATCGGGAGTGATCGATGTTAACCTTTACAGTACTCTTAGGTATGAGTTGAAATTGTGAAGATGGAAGGTACATGAGAGTGTTTTGGGTTAAATTTGGTGTGTGTCGTGATGGTGTGATTCATGTAATGTAAATGGAGATTGTTTAGTATCTGTGGGGTAAGAGTGGTGGATCTCTTATATTGATCCTTCGTTTTGCTATAGGTATGTTTGGATTGTTTAGTCTCTTTTTTCTTTCGTTAAGTCGTGATTTTGATTCTGTCTGTCTGTATGGAATCAATGTTCAGTTTCGAGTTCAAGATTTAATCATTCTCAAATTTAGTCGAACGAAATTGCTTTCGAGCTCAAAGTATTATGCTAGTTATGCCTTAGTTGTAAAAAAAAAAAAAAAAAAAAAAAAAAAGAGCAAAGCTGATTTTATTGAAGTCAGGGATGACATCCCCGAATTACAGAGGCAACAACAACAACAACAACAACAACAACAACAACAAAAAGGATCGTGTTTTGGATAACAGCCTCATGCCGTTTTCACTTACTCAACTCTCCCGCCGAGCCCTTCCTTTTTTTGTCGCTTCGGGAGACTTTTGAAGGCTCTGCCTCAATACGTGCAGGACCGCCAGGGGATTTGACTCCTTGCTGGTTGACTTTTGAAGGCTCTACCTCTGTATGTGCAGGACCGCCGAGGGATATGACTCCCTGCTGGTTGTCAAAGGTGAGGTACGAAGATGCTCTGAGTCGGGTCATGACGGTGGTCTTTCGCTTCAACTCTTTGTTCTCTGCCTTTAGGGCGCAAATTTCTGCTCGTGCATCTCTGTACATGCTCTGGAGCAGAGAAAGTTGGGAGTTTAGCTTTTGTACTTCAATGGTTCTATTCTGTAACCGGTGAGATAATTTGGTAACCGCAGTCACGGTTTCCATGCAAGAGCTTAGTGTGAAGTGGTTGGCCTCAATATCAGATTGAGCAGCCATGATTTGCTCAACTGATATAATAGGAAAGCTAGGGAGAATGGGAACAGGAGCACTTGGTCCAGGAAGGCTAGGAAGAATGGGAACAGGGGCACTCGGTCCAGGAAGGTTAGGAAGGGTAGGAGCAGGGACACTTGATCCAGAGGAGCTCGGATCATTGAGGTTCGGAAAGAGAGTGAGGGGGCGAGATGAGGCCATGTGTGGTGAAAGATGTAAAGAGCAAGAAAGAAAAGTCAGAAAAATAACAGAGAACAGACTGAGTTTTGAGACAACTCTTCTCCTCCGTTCAGTCTCTCTTTTCTCTCGATGGGGAAGAGGAAACAGAAGAGAGTGATGAAGAGGGAGATGGAAGAGAGTGATGAAGAAGAAGGGGAAAAGAGGGAATAAGTAGAAGAGGGAAATTTCCGATTCAGAATAATACAGAAGAGAAGAAGACAAGATGGAGAGAGAGTCGAGGCGGGCAGTAATCGATGAAGTCGACTTTTGTCGGCCAACCGACGCAAAAGCAAACCGCGTATCAGACGCAGTTTTCGAAGGAAGAAAGAGGAGCGGGAAAGTTGTATACATATATGTATATATATTGTATATTTATGTATTATATACATTTATTCGACTAATCGTGTCACAAGAATGACTTGGTTGAGTGGTCTGGTTCGGCGTCTAAGGATGGAGAGGTTGAGCCCGAGGTTAAGGGTTCGAGCCCTGCAACGAGTATTTCTTCTATTTTGTTTTGTTTTGATGTATATGTGTCTCATACATATATATATTTGTTTGAATATCGGATCACAAGAGTAGCTTGGCTCAGTGGTTTAACTTAGTGGTTTGGGCTGTGGACTGAGCTTGAAGTCAGGGGTTCGAAACCCCATATCTCTGTTTTCGTATCTTATTTTTCCTTTTTGCGTGTTTTGCTTACGCGCAATGACGTCAGCTAACGGAATATTCTGTCGTGGTAACGGCATATGCCTAAATTGTGTTTGATCTCGTGGGTTAGTGTTGGTAAGGTATTGTCTGTCATGTGACGGTTGACGGTCACTATTAGAGTCGGTGGTTAGTGCTTTTGAAGAGTTATTGTTCCGTTTTGTTAAGGTCTCGGAGTAGTAGTCGAAGAATGTTTGTTGGTGCATTGGTAAGTGCTCGAGTGAGTTTGTGGGTGACCGTAGAATGTATTATATTACTTGAATTTAATTTCGAGGACGAAATTTCTTTAAGGAGGATAGGTTGTAAAGACCCAAATAAAATAGAATAAGATAAAATAAAAATGAGGTGGAAATTTTTATTTTTATTTTTATTTTTTATTTATATATATTTTTTATTTTATTATTGAAAGTGATTAATAAATAAATAAATAAATAAATAAATATTAGAGAACATGATCAAGGTGTAGGGCATGGAAATTTTTTTTTTTTTGGTGTAAAAGAGGCAACCACGTGGGTGGGACTACCCTCTTGTCATTTCCCTCATTCCTTTTTCATTTTTTTTTTATTTATTTCTTCCTCTTGTTTGAAGCATCCCCAATAGTTTTATCTCTCTCTCTCTCTCTCTCTCTCTCTCAATGGATTCTAAAGATGGTAAAGTAGAAATGTTCTTCTTGCCATGTATAACAGCCAGAGGACACCTAATTCCAATGATGGACGCAGCTGTTTGCAGCTCACGGAGCTTAAGTTACCATAATGGTAACACCATATTACGCCAAACTCTACCAGAAAAGCATCGAGCAAGACCAATCATTAGGTCATGAAATCGACCTCCATACCTTCGAATTACCCACATCCGAGTTCGGCTTGCCGGAGGGATGTGAGAATCAACTCTCCATCTCCTTCGAAATGAGCCTAAAGCTTTTCAAGGCTGTCGAGAAGCTCCAAGAACCTATCAAGCAACTCCTTCGAGAACGCTGCGCCGGTTGCATCGTCAGCGACATGTTCTTCCCCTGGACTGCCATCTCCGCCGCTCGACTCGGCATTCCCAGGCTCCTGTTCCATGTCACAGTAGTAGTAGCAGCCATGCGGAACCTAATCTCCGGGAACGAAGCAACAACAATGGCGACGAGGTATTGGGTGGTTTCTCTTCCCATTCCAAAACTCTGCTTCTTCTCTCTGGACTCGCTTGCAACAATCCATCTCCAAGCGTGCCTTCGATACCCCTATCTGCCGATTCAATATTCCCAATCTTCGTGTTGGCACATTAGATTCTCTTTTAGCTCTTAGCGATGACCTCTTGAAGTCGAATTCGTTCATCGAAGGAGTGTCTCACAAGATTCGGCGTCAGATCGAGGAGTTGGAGAGGGTTTCAGGCGTCGTCAGTAGTTCATTGACGGTTGATGGTGTTCCTGTTGATTCATATCTGACTAGAAATAATGTATTCAATGGGTCCTGGTTTGGATTATCGACATGAGTGCGGATTATGGCCCACCAAAGCTGAACTCTCCTCTCCAGTGGAGAGGAACCAAGTCCATTTAATATTGTGTATTGTACAATGCAATGAAGAGACCTGTATAGGCAAGATTTGTGTGGGATGAGGCAAAGTACCCAACTATGTCGCCTTTGAAGGAGATTGTTGATGGAATTCATGTTCAAGCTGCCAAGATTAAGATGAACTTAAAGATATGGAAGAAAAAGAACTTCGTGGAACCTCTGCATTAGCTTAGAAACTTGTGTAGTTACCTCGGCAACAGAGTTCGTGTTGCTGAGTATAACAATGTGCGCAGTCAACTTAATGCCATAAACAGAAAGCAGAGTGGGAGCTTGGCTGTCTGTGATCTGTCCAATTTAGTGAAGCCTCAGGATATCATCATAACAGAGCATTTGACAACCCACCTTGCTATTGTCCCTAAATACTCACAGAAAGATTGGTTGTCAAGCTACAAGACACTCACCGCTTATGTGGTCCCCAGAATATGCTCTTTATACTGTAACACTGTTTAGTCGTGATGCTGACAACTTTACAACTAAGGCACGCGACAGAGGTTTTCAAAATCGTGACTTTGAATATAATCCAGAAACACAAGAGAGTCGGAAGCCGGAGCTAGAAAAAATTAATGCAATATCAGGAAACAGTCAGAAACTCTCTTTGCAATGGTGCTATGCAGCTATGGGGAGTTACCAAAGTGAAGAGTTTGGTGAGAGCAATATTTTGATCGGTGGAGACCAAAATCTGGCATAATCAGAAATTTGGATTTTTGCTTGTTTCCTCTTCTTGGCTTGAGGTAGGGATTTTCTTTGAGTTATATATATGTTTTTGCAAGATCTAAATGATTTTAGAAATCATCTTTGATTTGTTTTGATAAAAATGAATTTTTGATTCAAGAAGATGATTGATTTTCGAAAGTGTGTTTACTTTCTTAAAATAGAAATTTAGGGTTTTTGAACTATGTTGATGAAAGAAAGATGTTTTTGGTGAGATCTTCTCAAATATTTGAAGATGAATGGCTTTTGATGAGAAAATCTAGAAGTTGGGAATTTTTAACAAAGATGTTGAAAATTTTTAGAATATGTTGATATATTTATTTTGTGTGCCAAAATGAATGATATTTGAAAATTGTTTATTTATTTACATATAAATGATGTTTTCATGGAATATGAGAATTGTTGAAATTTTGGGCATTGTTGTTTAAAGGTATTAATATAGTCTTGAGATGACTAAATTGTTAAGATTATTTGAAATGTGGGAATTATGTTATTCCTTTGATGAATTGAAATAAAAGTATTTATTCATCTTGTGAAATTGCATTGAGATGAGAATTTTGATCACAATGGGAATATTGTGTGGGAGTATTGAAAGTGAAAGAAATATTGCATTGCATTTTTAACATGGTATTGGCATATCATTTTATTTCATTACATTACACTTTGATGTTTGATATGAAAACTTGCATTGAGAAAAGAATGTTGAGAATAAGTTTTCATGAAATGGTTTTGGGGTAAATAATGATGGTAAGTCTTGACAGGTGGTGTAGACTAAGTTGGCCTGCGGGTCCGGGGTGAAAGACCGAAAAATCCGCGCGGATAGGTGATTGTTGATTTTTCCAGTTGCGATTGATAAAAATGACAATTTGGTAGTACTTGTATAGTCTACTTGCAGAACTGGCCTAGGGATTACCAGAGACGTATTTACCGCCCTTGAAAATAAATAGTTAAGTTTTGAACAATTGAAATTGCATGACATCATTGAGCATGATGGTTTCCAAAGGATAAATATATAAATTATCTTCAAAAAAATGGCATAGCATGACATGTGCATTTCATCTCTTGAGACTTGTATAAAATGTATATACTTTGTTAAGAATTTTCTACTGGGCTTTATGCTCACCCTATGGGATTTTTGTGCAGGAAAAGATGTGGTGATTCCACCCAACTAGAGGCGTGGAAGTATGTGTGTTGGGAGTACAATACTCTCATTTTGCGTGACTCTGTATTGTAAGCCAAGGGCTTTGTATGTATGGGTTTGAATAACCATTTTTGTATAACCATGCTCAAGCCTTGGAAACTTGTAAACCCATAAGGGTATTTATTTGTTCTATGTTATTTTGATTTGAAGTAAATGTATTATCATTTGGGCATGAAAATTGGGGGCGTTACACACTCCACCAATCAGTCCCTAAAGAAATGTGTAGTTCGCTTATTTTGCGCCCCCTTTTGGAAACTTGGAATAAGCCCTACTGTTCGGACTCCTGCGGTTCTGAATCTAAACTCAGAAGTGCAATGTGAAATTAATAATCACCAAAGAGTCCAAATCCGGCAAATCATTTTGGAAAATTGATTTTGAATAAAAAAATGCCAAAATTGGACTGCTTTGCCAGATACAGAGTCGCCACCTAAATATTTTATTTTGGAAAAATTTAGGAAACTCATGACTCGTGCCAAAGGCCACGTGTCCGTCGTCACCAAGATTGTCTCGGCTCGGGAACTTAGGTACCAGAGGGGAAGGTCATGAATTGAGCGCCCCCGCTCGCCCGATCAAAGATCGACCTTTACTAATCATGATATGATTTTTATCAACATTATATGTTTTTGTTCCAATTTATTAGGCTAGCATTACTATGTGATGTATGCACACAAGGTATAAACTAGTTTGCTCAAATTGGAACAATTCAATTTCGTGTTTTGTTTTTTGAAAAGGGTTTGATTTTGCATCTTAACTAAGTGGGCTTAAAGGTTTGTGAATTTTCCACTTGACAAAGTGGGCTTAAATGTACATTCATTGAATCATTCCAATTCAAGCAACAAGCCTTCATCCACAGGCACTCAAACATTTTAACAAGTAAGCACTTAGCCTCATGTTAAGTACACGAATCATGGCAATCACCCACACTCATGCAAGTATGCTAAAGCACTAAAACCCACCAAGTACTCCAAGCTAAGATAAAACAAAAGAGTTAGACAAATATGCATGATACCTAACTATACAAGATGGCTAATGCAACGCATGCAATGATGCAACTAAATAAGCTCAGCTACTTAACATGTTATTTGCAACAATTTCATAGTATGCGTTTAAACATGTATTCAATGAGGTAATAAACGACAATGCAGTCAGAATGATGAACCAAGCCTCAATGTATGCAAGACAAATAAATGAATGCAAACATGCGATATGCTAATTGAAATGTGATGTCCCTAATCTAACCATCATAAGCTGGTAAATAAAAGGGAGAAAGACGTGGGGTGGGAAGACATACACATTATTACATTGAGCTCTCAAAAAGGAGAGTCCGAATGAATTAAGCTAACTAGCTAACTAAGTTAGGCTAAGCTAAGCTAATTAAGCTAATTTATTACAAAACAAATGAAATCAGCTAACTACTTAACTAATTATTACAACACTTGAATTAATTAACTAGCTATCACTAATTAACTAAAATAAATACAACACTTGAATAAAATCGACTAGCTAACACTAATTAATTACAACAAGATTTATTCACAACTGAGATAATAATAATACTAATGAAACAATTAATAAGAGCGTAATGGAAGATGGATGAACGTTACATGCGCAGCGCCTGAAAACTACTCTGCCTACCCAAGCTGCCTCTGTTTCACCTTCAGCCACTGTCTCTGTTTCTGCAAAACTGCACTGCTGGCCACACACCGAGGGCCGGCTGTGCATCACTGACAGCTGGCCGTGCATTAATTTGTGCAAAGCTCTATTTTTGTGTTCTGAGGTGAAATCAGTGCAGACAGAGCATTCTCAAGCTCTGTTTGTCCCTTCTTCCTTCTCTGTCATGGGAATGCTTCAAGAGAAGGTTGAAATTGATTCCAAAGCCATCAATGAGCAACATGATTGCTTGATGGTCTCGGATGCAATTTTGGACAAAAGTTAATAAAATGCAACGAGTAGGACCACCCCTCCCTCTTGTCATAAAATGCAAAAAGTTAATAAACTCGAAAATGGAGGTTGTAACACTTCAAGAATCATCAAAATGCCATGGATTAGCATGTGACGACTCTTGACACAAGTAACTTGGCATAACGTCCGGCCAAGTTAAAGCAATTTAAGTTACTTTCTTTATGTGTGTTGATCCAAGTTTTAAACCAATTTTATTAAGCCTTGCCATTCTTTAGTCCATTTGTCCATGGTGATGTTAAAGTCCTCTAAACAAGAAGTAATGTCAAACGAGAGGTTCTTCGAAAGCATGAGAGAAAGACTATACTGTTGGCAATGAATCTTCGAAAAGATTAAGCCATTAGGTAGAAATCTCTCTTACATGTCTTGAACAACCTCAATCGGTTGAAATCATTCTTACGAATAATAAATAAAAAAAAAAGATGGATGGTGGATTGATTGTTAAACTTAGACTCTTAAACATGGAAATGATTAAAGGATTGCTTGGAACAACATGCAACAAGTTACATATGCTAACTTGTGAGACTACAAATGAACTAAGCAAAGCATGAATCAATTTAAAAGGCCTGGACAGCCCTAAAACAGCCCTTAATGCATGAAAAACATAGGCTAAACGTGCATGAAAAGAGCTTAAAAAGCTAAACAATAAAGACAGGAATGAAGGCTAGTAAGCAAGAAGAAGGAGGGGTGGCTAACCCCTCCACTTTTGAAACCTTAAAACATGATTTTCGACCCTTTGAAAACTCTAAAAATCAATGTAAATATCAAAGAAAGAGAGTGGAAAAGGAAAGGTTTAAGCTATAGGTAAAGGTGTAGAAAGAGCAAGCTCTCTCTATCCTTTTGGTAGCTCTTCAAACCCAACCTTGAACACTTCTAATAGACTCAAAACAATACAAAACAGTAAGAACTATGAAGCAAATGCAAGAAATGAAGGCAAGAGAGAAGAAAACAAGCTTATACCTTTCAAGGGGTAAACTTGTTGTTGATGATCCAAACTTGGTTTCAACTCACTCTTAAGCTTGAATTATGCTTCTCCAAGATCAACCAAGGCTCTAAAGGGGTAAGACAAGGTTGTATATGGAGTATAGAGATGATACAAACAAGCTAGGTGAGCTTAAAGATTGCTTGCAATGGAAGAAGGGAGAGAGAGGAGCTCTCAAGGTGTATATATGATTTCTAAATTTTGTTCAACCCTCAAAACAATCCTAGAGCTTCGTTTTTATAGAATTCAAGCTCAAAAGGTGATAAATATCTTAAAAAATGGACAGCTGGTGGGCTCCCGCCCAGAACAGTGTTTATCACCATCGAGAGCCAGCCGGCCGGTCATCCATAGCCACGGCCGACCATCACTGATGCACGGCCGGACCTTGATGGCCTCCCCTGTTTTTTTGGTTCAAACTCAACTCAAGGTGGGAAAAGGTCCAAAAATGAAACACACAGGTTCAAACAAAGTAAATGTTGAAGATTTGAGGTTATTTCAAAAGCCTGATTGAATCCGAATCGCTGTGAATTCACAATTCAACTTTCATTATCAAGTGCATCGAACCAAGCGCCTAAGTCTTGCGGGCGGTCAAAAATGGGGTGTCTACAAAATGTCCTCCCCTATGCCCACATTCCATTTAATATTTTTCCCAGCACCTCTCTATTTTTTATGAGACTTTTCCAGGTGTGAGAAGCTCTTCTTCTGCTAGGCCAACTAGATATGGAAAGATTCCTAAGGTATTTGACCCTAAGAACTTTGCACTAGAGATCCTCAGATTTGTTAGCCAATTTCCATCCCAGTTTAGAAATAAGAGCTGAGTTTTATTATCTAACTTTTCTTATGCCCAATCCACCATGTTTCTTATTGTTGCACACTTGATGCCAATTCACAAGATGGATTTTCCTTCTTCTTTCAGTACTTCCCCATGAGAAATTCCTGTTCAATTTGTCAATTTGGTCACACACACTCCTAGGGAGTTCTATGGTTTGCATAATATGATTTGAAATAGCAGAGGTTACAGATTTGGCCAGAGTAGTTCTACTAGCTAAGGACAAAGTCTTAGTTTCCATCCTGAAAGTCTTTTGGACATTTTCTCAAAGGTGTCCTTTATAAGGTTTTTGTTGACACTATAGTGGAAGATGGGTGTGCCCAGGTATTTACCCAAGTCATCAGTGAGAGATATGCCACATTTATAGCTGAGAGGAAGGGCTTCTCTTCTGGTGAGGTTAGGGGAGACAAACATTTTGGAGTTTTGGAGATTGATCTTTTGGCCAAACATATCACAAAATTCAAAAAACACCTCCATTATACAATCACAATTGCTATTGTTGGCTTTAGCAAACAAGATGAGATCATCAGAGAAAAATAGATGGGAAATGGGAGGGCTAGCTTTAGAAGCTTTGAGTCCCTTCCACCTACCACTTCAGTTTGTATCCTGATCATGCTTGAAAGATTTTCCATACAAAGGACAAATAAACGAGGGGATAAGGGGTCTCCTTGTCTAAAACCTCTACCCATGTTTATGTTAGGGAAGGCTTCACCATTCCAAATAATAAAAAAAGCTAACATTAGACACACAATTCATAATAAGAGTGATCCAGTCAGCATTGAGTTGAAGTTCTTTCAAGGTGTGGCGAATAAAGTCCCAAGAGATTCTATCATAGGCTTTTTCAAGATCAATCTTTAGAACCATACCCCTTGATTTGCCCTTCTTGTATCTAACACTGTGAATAATTTCCTGAGTAATGATGATGTTGTCAGTGGTAGTTCTGCCAGGTATGAAGCTACTCTGGTTAGGACTAATAAGGTCAGAGAGGAGAGGTCTAAGTCTATTAACAATGATCTTGGTAATGACCTTACAGGTTACATTACAGAGACTAATAGGTCTGAATTGTTTAATTGTCTCAGGGTTATCTAGTTTAGGAATGAGGACAATTTGAGTTTCATTGATCTCCTTAGGGATAATTTTGTTTTGAAAATAGTTCTTGATGAAATAGCAAACAGAAGGGCCAACAATGTTCCAATTCCTGTGATAGAAAATATCTTAGATACCATCTTTCCCAAGTGTTTTGAGCTTTAATGTTTTTAATGGCATTCCAGATCTCAAGGTTGGTAATAGGGGTTAAAGCCTATCATTGTCCTCGAAGGTATATCTAGTTCTAGCAATGCTAGTCCAATTCTCAAATAAGGTGGTTTCCTCATACTTGAACAGGTTGTTAAAATGCTCAGTGATATGGGTTTTAAGTTCATTGGTATTAGAAATCTAGTTACCCCTGTCATCTCTAAGAACATTGATTTTTAACTTTCTTCTTTTATTGAATGTAGAGATATGGAAGAATTT
The DNA here is from genome assembly GCA_030407325.1 of Camellia japonica. Classification (NCBI taxonomy): domain Eukaryota; kingdom Viridiplantae; phylum Streptophyta; class Magnoliopsida; order Ericales; family Theaceae; genus Camellia; species Camellia japonica. Next base: position 15,119 of record JAPPVO010007184.1, read on the forward strand.
AGTGTTTTGATCACCCAAATTTAGCCATTTGGACCTAGACTTCTGTAACTAAAGGATCTCTTCTTGAAAATGAGTATTGTTACAATGTTTCACTAGGTCTTTTTCTAAAACATGCAAGTTGCGAGAAAAGGAGTGGGCTTGGGTTTTTTGGATTCTCTTTATGCGGGCAAGAAGGATTCTTTTTCTTTTAAAAATGTTTCCAAACACGTCTTTATTCCAGATTTTAATGTTATAGGTAAAATCATCAATGGCATTTAAGAGGTCATTATCCCTATTAAGCCAAGACTTATGGACAACATCAATGAAATTGGGGTGACATAACCATGCAACTTCAAATCTAAATGGCCTGTTATGGGGGTTAGAGGGATACATACCTTGCGTGAGAATCACTAGAGGAGAGTGGTCTGAGTATGTTCAAGGTAGTGCTCTCACTGTGCCTTCAGGAAGAGTGTTCTCCATTTGTTGTTGCTCATTGCTTTGTCCAAGCGTTCCATGGTGTTGGCTAGTCCTTGTCTATTGTTGGACCAGGTGAGTCGAGGCCCTACGCTTCCCAGATCAATGAGGTTGCAGTTATTGATTCTCTCCTTGAATCTCTAAATTCTGTTGAAGTTGAAGTTGGGAGAGAAGCTTCTTCTTTCACTTTGATAAATGAAATCATTGAAGTCTCCAGCCACCAACCAAGGCTGGTTCATGTTGTTAGCTGTCAATTTGAGTTCCTTCCAAAGAGTCTCTCTGGCTACTGGATTTGGACTGGCATACACTGCTGATAAGATCTATTCTTTATAGTCTTCCTTGTGAACGGTAGCATGTATATGTTGATTAGATGCAAGAGATGTTTGGACATTGACATGATCCGTATCTCATATGAGCTAGATACCGCCCATTCTTCCTATTGAATCAACCATTGTAGAAACTGAGAATCCCATATTGTTGAAGAAATTCCCTAGGGAGCTGAAAGTGACCTTTGTTCCATGAGGATCAGAATTTTCGATTTGTGTGTCCTTATGAGTTTTCTCATATTGCACTTAAAAGTGTGGTTTCCTGCTCCTCAGTAGTTCCAGATCATGATCTTCATAGAGTCCATTTATGGATAGTTTGGAAGGGGTTCAGACGCTAGACTTGACATGATGCTTCGAATTCTATGATGATCTTGGTCTATCGACCTCATGGATGCCATTTCGAATGAGTGGATTAGAGGGCCTAGTATAGTGCTCCATCCTGATTCGATTCTCCGGCCAAGTTTGGGTACTCCCAAATAATCCAAAAAGCTAAAAAGTTACTCAAAAAGTTAAAAAGTTAACACTATTCACCAAAAGTCAACAATTACGGCTGCACAACTCCCAATTCAAATTTTCCTCTAAAAACCAATTTTCACAATTTTTTATTACACATTTTTCCATAAAAAGTCAAAAAGTTAACCCAAACATCTATATTTTCAACCTCACTTTTTTTGTCCAAAAAGACAAAAAGTGCACTTATTTAGTCTTCCCAAACTTGGCCTATCTGTTCAATCCACCAGACTATGTCCACACAGTAAATTGCTTCGATCCCTGGTTCTAATAATAGACACAATGCTCTATCCTCTATCTTGTGTGTTAAGACTGTTGGTAGATTTGTCTCCTTTCTCTCCATGGTGGATTCCTCGGTCTGGTGGTTTACGAACTCTTGGGTCTCCATCTTCCAGTAGGGAGGTTTGGTTTATAGTAAGAGGGTTAGGTGGGTGTGGGTTGGTGTTAACATCTATAAACTCCTCCATGGGGATTTTTTAGGGAATCAATTTCTGCTAGCATGGGATTTGGGTTTGTAGTTCTGGGTTGAGCAGGCATCATGTCTGAATTAGTGATGTCCTTATCCTGACTGGTTTTAGTTGTTTGATGAGGAAAGAGTTTTGTTTTGGCGTATAGCTCAGGAACTACAGTATTCATAGAATTTTCTAGGCCCTTAGGTGGGTTTGAATTCTTTTGAGTGTGGTTGGTGGGCTTTTTGTAGGCTGGGGATATCTCTGGACCAGGTTAGGGGGTTTTGTTAGAGTTAGAGCTCTCCTTTTCTTAGCCCAATCTGTGGTTTTCTTACCCCTGGTGGGTTCCTCTTCCTGATAGCTAGTGCTACCTAGTTTAGCAAACTTGTTGGTGTTTTGGCTGGTTTCATAGTATTGGGCTTTCTTGTGTGTAATTGGGCGCCTGGTTTTTTTCTTTACAAGCATCCATGGCCCTAAAGCTTCATCTTCTTCCCATATTCTGACTTTTTGCAGGTTATCGTTATCTACTGGTTGTGTCGTTTAGATGGTCCCTATAACGACTAGTGGGTTTCTCGGTGGCAAGGGATTTGGCCTTTGAGTCAACTAGGACACTAGGTTCGTGGCCTTGAATCTACATATCTCCTTTCAGTGATCTACCCTGCCACAATGAAAACAAAAAGAGTGAATAGATTCATATTCAATATTATAACTTTTCTTACCTAATACAAATCTGGGGCAGAGTGGTTTCCGTAGGTCCACTTTGATGCAAACCCTTGCAAAGTGTTCTCTTGTAGCCATGACTGTGGCGAGGTCAATCTTCAGTGGTTTCCCTAGTTGCTTCGCAATGGTATAAAGGACTTTTTCTTGAAAATACTCGATTGGAAGCTCTGGAAATCGAACCCAAACAGCAGTGGTGGTTTCAAAGGCTTTCGATGCCTTGAAGTTAGGCTCCCATTTTCATACCGTAAGATAATGGTCTATGATTACCCATGGCCCTCCTGAATAAACCATCGCACAATCCTTTTGGGAAGAGAACTTGAATAAGAAATAATTGTTACCCAAATCAATGACATTGAATTCATCTTCCAACCCCCAAAGTGTCTTAACTCTGGTATAGAGCATTTTGTAGCCTATACTCTTACCAAGCAATCTGACAATGAGTGCATTAGTCCATGGTCGTCTGATTTCTTGCAGTAGCTTTTTCGGGAGGGAGATTTTGGGTATACCATCGCTCCTCTGTGATTGATTCCCATCTTAGATGTCTGTGTCTCCATCCTCATCTTCCTCCTCAATGGTAATGTTGTCTGTTTGGTCATCAAAATAGAAGTCTTTGCTTTTGGGTGCTGTCAGAGCTTCTTTGAAGGATTTAACCTTGGTCCCTTCAGCAAAAGTAGTCATTAGCTCAAAACATGTTGCTTGAGAAGGATCTGGGAGGTTTTTCAAGGGAAAAACTTCCGTGGTGATTTCCATTTCCACTTCCTTTGTTGATTCCTTGCTTTTAATCTTCTTGGTGCTATGGATCAGATGATCCTCTTCTTCCTGGGATTTTCCGTTGGGGTCTATCTCCACTGTTTCTGTTGTGCTCATTATTTGCTAGGTCTTTTTCTCTCTCTAGAATTGTAGGTTGGTTTTCATGTGATCAAGTTAAGCTATCATTTTGTTCACAAAAAAATAAAAAATAAAAAATAAAAAATAAACTCTCATTTTGTCCTTGGTATATGTTGAAAAATAATGGTTTTTTTGGTGACTTTAATATGAAATTAAAGTGGGTCTCAATCGTCGATTTTGAAATGGGTTTAAGTGAGTCCAAGTGGGTCTAGATTCTTTGCAATGAGATTTTTACATCACAAGAAGAATGACAAAAAGTCATTGAGATTTGAATGAAAAATTGTCACATAAAATTGGTCTCATGAATGAGGTATTGGGGAAGATGTGTAACCACTCATCCCACATTAATTATAAAGGGAAATATTAATGGGTATTTAAATCCCTAATTTTACCTAAGGGTGTGAGCCTTTGGGTCATCCGAATTTTTTGAAGGAAGGGAGTTGTGGATGCTTCAAGGATGGGCTTGAGCAAAGACTATGATCCAAGTTGGTTATGCAAAAAGTGCCGCACGCACGCTTCGGTCACCTACCCGGACAAGGCCGGGTTCGTGGAACTTGGGCTTGAGCCTTGTGGCTTGTTGGACTGGATATAGTGGGGTTGGGCCAGGTTGATGGCCCACCCATCTTGTTATTTTTCTGATTAGGTCAAATGCCTAGAGACTCCTCCCCTTTATGTATAAATAGAGATCACCCTCTCTTGGGTCTCTCCTCAAAATTTTCCTTGCCCTCTTGTTATTGTGTTAGTCTACCAAAAAATATTCTTCTAGTGTGAGAAAGTGTTGCTTGTGTTTTTGTTCACTGGTGCTACTCAGAAGGTGCTCTTGCTGTAGCGGTCGTACACCATCGCATCTTGAAAGACAAACGCCAATTGGTGAGGTGGTGAAATATGATTAATAAATCTGAATATGTTTAATTTATTTAAACACCGATTTACAACAATCTTAAAGGAAATTTTTATTTGTGTTTCTAAAGAAATTAAAACAAACAAATTCTTTTTGCAAACTAATTGGATTATTATTATATATATATATTTTTTTTTGAGAAAATTTTAGTTCATCAATTTACTTGTTCTTTGTTTTTTTTTTCGTTTTTTGTTTTATTTCGTTAAAATAATATTAGAACAAGTTTTTTTTTTTAGTTTGCACGTCTTTTGGTTTTTTAGTTTTATTTGTTATATAACTCTTCATAATTAAAATCAATTGAACTATTGGGAGTTAAAATTTTGGTATAACACTTGGGAATTAAAATTAATCTAATTACTTAGAGTTATTATTTTATTATTTTAGTTATTTGTTTAGTAACTTGTCTAATATTTTATTCTTTAATTTATTTATTTTGCTATTACATAGATGGCTAGAAGTTGAGAATTGCTAGTTTAATTGCATAAGACTCGTACAATTCTAAATTATTTGTTTGGGCCTTATTTTGTTTTTGTATTAAGTTTCTCTACAGGTTTACCTAAGCAAAAGGATAAAGGAAAATTAAGAACAAAATAAAACTAAAATTGGAATATAATTTGGACTACTAACCATTTTTGAACAAAAATACCTAAGGGTGAAAAGAAATTCTTGGACTTTGAATCCTTATTGGTTGGTTGTGCTTACATTTGTTTTGAAGCAATTTTATTGCTTGTAGTTTGGTAGCAAGTTTTATTGGTTTTAATTGTTTGAAAGTTTGGTAGCAATTTTAAAATTATTTGTAAGTTTTGATAGAAATTTTTATTTGCTTGTAATTCTGGTAGCAATTTTTAATTGCTTGTAATTTGTTTTGGGACTTGAGCTTTTATTAACCTAGTTCTCGCTTGAAAACTTAGTTCTAAATTTGTTTCTCATTGACAATGAGTCGGCAATGTTTTGGAAGTATTGTTTAATGTTAATTGGGTTTTAAGTTGGGCCATTGTGACCCCTCCAATCTTTATAAAAACTTTCTTGACTTTGTTTGATTTTTGAAGTTAGTGGTGAATTTAATTTTGAATTAATATTCAATGTTTTGCGATTTTCTAGTGTTAATTTGTTTTCTGAAAAAAACAAATAGTTAAAATTCTGTTGTCTTTTTCAGAAATGGCAATTGTTGCCGATGTTGCTGTAACTGGTCTCGGAGTAGTGAATGTTGATGCGAATCCGAATCCAATATCAACTGGAATGCCAACCCCTGTTGTTAACTTTGTTGTTAACCCTACTGCGATTTCTATTTCGAAGGGACCACTCAATCATCATGAGTGCCCAAAGAAGTTCACTGTCGTGAATTTCAAGAGGTGGTAGTAGAAGATGTTGTTTTACTTAATAACTCTTAACCTTGCGAGATTTTTGAGTGAGGATTCACCAGCCATGGAGGACAATGAGTAAGATAAATAGAAGCTCTTGGCTCTAGATGCTTGGAACCAATCAAACTTCCTTTGCCGAAACTATGTTCTAAACGGTTTGACAAATACACTTTTCAATGTGTATTATGCCAAAAAATTGGCAAAGAAGTTGTAGGATTCCTTGGACAACAAATACAAAACCAAGGGGTCTAGGATAATGAAATTTGTTGTTGGTCGGTCTTTTTATTTTAAAATGATGGACTCAAAAACTGTCATTAGTTAAAGTCCAAGACATCCAAGTAATTCTGCACAAAATTCATGCTAAGGAAATGCTCCTGAGTGAATCATTCCAGGAAACTACAATGACTGAGAAGCTTCCAAATTGTTGGACGGAATTCAAGAATTACTTGAAACACAAGCGAAAGGATATGACAATCGAAAAACTCATTGTTAGGCTCCGTATTGAAAAGGATAACAGGAAAAAAAAAAGAGAGGAAGTACCCTCACTGTCAAGGCCGATGTAGCTAAGCATGGCTAGTCTTCGGGGATAAAGAAAAAGCAACCAGTGAACAAAGACTCGAAGTTGGGGCCTAGACGTGGTGTTACAAAGAGGCTGGTCTACAAACCGTAAGAACCTACTTATAGGTTTTTTGGTAAGTGCTTCAATTGTGGAAGTGATGGGCATAAGGCTACTAACTGTCGCAAGCCGAAGAAGCAATTCAAGAATAAGGCTCATGCTCACATGGAAAAAATGAAGGGTTTTTCCCAATATGTAGATGATATGCATCTGTGGGATCCAATCCGAGAGAATGGTGGGTGGACACTGGTGCTACTCGCCACATCTGTGCAGAGAAGAGGATGTGTACAAGCTTCGAGCCAGTTACAAACAATGAAAAGTTATTCATGGAAATTTTTTGCAACCTGACCATTAAAGGAAAGGGCAAACTAGTCCTGAAGATGACTTCATGAAAGGAGTTGACTTTAAATGATATCCTGTTTGTCCCAGACATTCACAAAAATCTTGTCTCGAGGTCCCTCCTAAGTAAGCATGGTTTCCGCACAATTTTTGAATCCAATAAAGTCATGTTGACCAAGAATGGAGTATATGTGGGAAAGGAGTATTTGTCGGGTAGTATGTTCACGTTGAATGTAATGACAATTATCTCGAAGATTAATGAGAATGCTTCATCTTCTACTTATTTGCTTGAGTCTTCTAATTTATGGCATAGAAGATTAGGTCATTTAAATTTTGACTCTTTGCGTAGATTAATCAAGTTAGATCACATATCATCTTTCAAGAATCACAAGTGTGAAACTTGTGTAGAAGCAAAAATGACTAGGACTTCGTTTCATCCCATTGAAAGTAGTTTTGAGCCATTGGATTTAGTGTATAGTGATGTGTGTGACTTGAAGTACATATAAATCTGAGGTGGCAATACGTATTTTATTACTTGTGTCGATGATTGCACTAAATATTGTTATGTGTATTTGCTTAAGAGTAAAGATGAGGCTATTGATAAATTTATTCTGTATAAGAATGAAGTTGAGAATTAATTAAGCTGGAAGATTAAGGCTTTGAGAAGTGATCATTGTGGTGAGTATGGATCATCGTTTATTGAGACTTGTGCTCAAAACGGGATTATCCACCAAATCATAACACCTTACTCCCCTCAGTCAAATGGCATTGTAGAGCAGAAGAATAGAATGTTGAAGGAAATGATGAATGCAATGTTATTAGTTCAAGATTGCTACAGAATATGTGAGGGGAAGCAATACTCTCCGCAAATTATATTCTGAAAAAAAATTCCTCGAAAAAAGGTAGACAAGACTCCGTATGAATTATGAAAATGCCACGAGCCTTCTAATAATTTTGAATGAATGTGGGGGTATCTTGAAAAGGTGGCAGTGCCTCTAACCAAACGGGTTAGGATAGGCCCGAAACCCGTGGATTGCATATTCATCGGTTATGCATAGAATAGTAGTGCATATAGGTTTTTTGTGCACAAATATGATATTTCAGATATACACATGAATACTATCATGGAGTCAAGGACTATGTCTTTCTTTGAAGACGTATTTCCTTGCCGAACCCAATTTGGGGATTCGAGTTCTGTGAATGTGATAACCCTGTTTCGTATTATGCTAATTAATCTTAATTGCATATGTGATGATGTGTTTGATACAATTTTGTGTGCCATTTGTATGAATATATGTGGTTTTGAATTTCTATCTGCTCACCGTAGGAAAATCTGTTTGACTTTCTGCTTTGGAAATTAAATTGAGGGCCTTATCGGCCACAGAAGTCGAAATTGACTACGCCATTGTGATTAGCGTAATTTTTAGAGCCTACGGTGAAATTTAATTGAAAATTGATTCGGATCAAAATAATTAGATTCAGAATGATTAATTAAGTGCCCTTAATTAACTATAATCAAATTTGAGTTAGTGGGTCTATAAAAGGATCCTTATACACTCAATTCCTCTCTTTTATTTCATTTTGGCCCTCTAGAAAGTGAGAGAACTGAGTTAGAGAGGGAGGGTGTAGGAGATTGAAGGTTTGATCAAGAAGCTTGAGAATCTTGGAGCTACACTCAAGAGTTAACCATAATTTGAAGAATTTGAGCCTCTAGGTAAGTAAATTTATGGGTTTGGGCTTGTGATTTAGTGAATTCAAGATTAAGTGGTGATCAAGAACATGAATTGAATTGATTATGGTGAAAATGAGTTGGTTTTGTTGAATTGGAAGTCAATATACACATGCATGTGGGAAATTGCTATGAATTTGCATGTTTGAGCATAAAATGTATAATCCATGTGAGATTTTAGCTAAAGCTCATATTTTTTGCCATCTCTTCATCATCTAAGTTGAGAATAGAAGTTGTGTTCCACATGCATGTACAATTCATAAGAGTATGAGTTTTGAATGCATGAATTTGTTATGTTGGAAATAAGTTTGGTGTAAATTGGGACATGCGTGTGATTAATTTGTGAAATTGAGCTTCATAATGTAATAAATTTGGTGTTGGATCATGTTGATACATGTATATGTGAGGTTTGAGCCATAATATGCAAGATATGTTGATTTGAATACAAGTTTGAAGCTCAAGAACAATTCTGGATTTTCCAGAATTTGAGATGTCCACTCGAGCGGGGAAGGCGCCGCTCGAGCGGGAAATGCAAGCTCCCAGAACTTTTGCAGACATGGGTGTCCGCTCGAGCGGGTATATTCACGCTTGAGCAGGGAGCTAGGTAGGGAGACTTTCAGCTCGAGCGCCCGACTTCACACTCGAGCGTAAAAACGAGGCAACCATCACTTTTGCAGACCTAATGGGTCCGCTCGAGCGGGAGAGTCCACGCTCGAGCGGGGACCCCTATTTCTGAAATTTTGAAAATACGTTGTGTCTCGTTTTCCGTTCTCTTTCACTTCTAAGAACTCTTAGGCATGCATTGAGCATTATGAATGAATTAAAAGAATAAGAAAGAAGCCTAAAGAGGAATGTGTGAATTAAGAACGGATTGAATCGTTTGTGGCCCACATGTGTTATGTAATGTGTAGGGTCAAGCTCCATGGCAAATCATCCAGCCGATCACTGTGAGTAATATCTTAATAAATATATTTTGAAGTATGTTGTTTGTCCAATTACTTATTCCTCTATAAGCTTTATGAGTCTGTTGATTGGAATTGTGGACGAATGTTTGCTATGTCATATGGTTGGGCCTAAGGCCGTTCGCTAAGAATGAATGGGCCAGAGGCCAGTTTGACATGAAAGAAAGTATAAATGGGCCAAAGGCCAGTTTGACATGAAAAAGAGTATGAACGGGCCAAAGGCCAGTTTGACATGAATGAAAGTATGAATGGGCCAAAGGCCAGTTTGACGTGAATGAAAGAATGGTTGGGCCAAAGGCCAGTTTGACATGAACGAAAGAATGAATGGGCCGAAGGCCGTTTGACATGAATGGATTGGGCCCAAGGCCGTCCGATGTGTTTAGAATCGCAATCACTTGATCTATATATATATACTAGATAGAAATATGAATTGGGCCCAAGGCCGTCTGATGCATGTTGTTCCAATGTATCTTCTTTATTTGATATTATTCACTGGGCTTTCACTCACACTCATTCATGTGTTTGTAGGTGAGCCAAGAGAGGTCCAAACCCAACCTCAGTGAAGTTTGTGTGGAACAACCAAGGTTTTGAAGAGTCAGCCCTTACGTCTCACACACGAGACTCATCTTCGCCCTTTTTGCTATCTTGTTTTATTTTGTCATGTTGGCGAGGACTTTGGTTTATGATTGTATATAGTATGATTGGCTGACCTAGGCTTGAATAATCCTGTATGTACAGAGCTTTGTGTTAGTACATATTTTGATGCGAGTTATTAACATGTATATGCATGGTTTGTTATGACGTGCCATATAAGCACAGCTCTAAGGACAAAGTTTTAAATGTGCTTCCGTTTGGCCCCCTTTACTCTGATGAGTTATGTCTTGTTTGGTTTGAGGCCGTAGGTAATCCCCTGATTACTGGCCGGTTATGCCCTTAACCCATAGAGGCAGGTTCGGGTCATGACAGAGTGGTATCAGAGCACGAGTTAATAACTCACACACTTGTCCAAATGAGCTATAAACGTCTAGAAAAGATCTAGGATGCATTCATGTGATAAGTATGAATCTAAAAGCATCTAGAATACGCTTAAATGTTTTAATGTGAACGATTATGTGTTATAAGTTGTGACTTGCTTGCATTGCAAATTATTTGAATATGTATGCTCTTTGGTATATGCATACCTGTGAATCTTTTGTATAAAGTATAATGCAAGTTTAATCAGATGGTGAGAACAAGAGGTGATGAGATAGAGGAGTCCTCTACTGCCAGAATGGATAGGATGGAAAGATTAATTCAGGAAATGGTAGAAACATTGAGGCAACAACAACAGTGGCAACAACAGTGGTAGCAACCACATCCTCCATCTCCACCTCCGGTACCTCCTGTGCCAGATAATCAGAATGATGACCGAATAATAGCTCTCACCAAAGAGTTTAAGAAAATGAAACCACCACAGTTCCACGGGGGATTAGATCTGTTGAAAGCCGAAGCATGGGTCCTCGGTATCGAAAAGCTATTTGAAGTGTTCCCTTGTTCGGAGACACAGAAAGTACTTCTAGCCACCTTTATGCTAGAAGATGAGGCAAGAAGATGGTAGATGTTAGTGCGTGAGAATCACAAAGATGTTGACTGGACCAAATTTCTAGAAATTTTCTATGATAAGTACTTCTCGCAATGTGTCTGGGACGGGAAAGTATCAGAGTTCATGGAACTAAAGCAAGACAGTATGACGGTGGCTGAGTATGAAGCCAAATTCATCGAATTGGCCAGGTTTGCACCACATGTGATTGATACTGATTATAAGAAGGCGAGGCATTTTGAAGGTGGGCTTCGAAGCGACATTTTGGAAAGGGTGAATGTCTTGAAGCTGGAAACCTATATTGGGGTGCTAGACCGGGCCATAATATCAGAAGCCAACATAGCTAGACAGGCTAAGTCAACAACGGACTGGAAAGGCAACAAAAGGCAAGTCTTTTTCTCAAAGAAGAAATTTTCAAAAAAGCAAAACACGGGCTCCTCAAGTACTTCGAATTCTTCCCGAGATACATCTCCTATGTGCAACATTTGTAGTAAAAGGCACCGTGGGGTTTGTTATCGTGTGTCAGGAGCTTGTTTTAAATGTGGTAAACAAGGGCATATGACCAGAGATTGTAACTAGAACAGTGGGAAGCTAACTGCTAGCTCAACTGCATCAATCCCAAAGCCGGGAAATACTATGAGATCTACTACCACCGGAGATACCATGAGACAAGGGAGAGTTTTTGCGCTTGTTCCGAGCGATACACGGAATGCCAACACAGTTGTCTGAGGTACTATTTCTATATGTAATCAGGATCTTTTTGTGTTAATTGACTCCGGATCAACACACTCTTTTGTGACATGTGCATTTGTATCTAGACTGAGTAGACCTCTAGAATTATTACCATATCTGCTATGTGTATCTGCTCCATCCAGGGAATCTGTGTTGTGTGAATCTGTATATCGTTTTTGTGACATGCGTGTTGGGAATGCCATTCTATATGTGGATTTGTTGCCCTTGAACTTTAGGCACTCTGATATAATTCTGGGCATGGATTGGTTAACTAAATACTGTGCCACCATTGATTGTGTGACAAAACGGGTTGTGTTTAGACCACCAGAACAGGAAGAAATTGTGTTTGTGGGTAACGGGGTAGTACCTCCACCTTATTTAATATCTGCGATGAAGACATGTAAACTGATCAGGAAAAGGTGCCAGGGTTATTTGTGTTATGTGTTGTCTGAACAATCTGTAAATGTTGAATTAAATGATATCCCTATTGTTAGAGAATTTCCAGATGTGTTTCCAAATGAATTACCAGGGGAATTGGTAGACAGGGAGATAGAGTTTACAATTGAGATTATGCCAGACACTCAGCCTATTTTTAAAACTCCCTACAGAATGGCTACTGCTGAAATGAAAGAACTGAAAGAACAGCTACAAGACCTGCTTGACAAAGGGTTTATCCGGCCTAGTACTTCACCATGGGGTGCACCGGTGTTATTTGTGAAAAAGAAAGATGGAACCTTACGCTTGTGTGTCGATTATCGAGAATTGAACAAGGTAACAATAAAGAATAAATATCCCTTACCCCGTATCGATGACCTATTTGACCAGTTGCAGGGCTCGCAAGTGTTTTCCAAAATTGATTTGAGATCCGGGTATCATCAACTGAAAGTAAAGGCAGAAGATGTTGAGAAAACCGCATTCAGAACGAGGTATGGTCATTTTGAATTTCTTGTTATGCCATTTGGAGTGACTAATGCTCCGGTAGCGTTTATGGACTTAATGAACCGAATTTTTAAAACCTACCTTGACGAATTTGTTGTGGTTTTTATTGATGACATTTTGATATACTCCAAGAATAGACTTGAACATGAACATCATTTGAGAACTGTCCTGCAAATACTTAGAGAAAAGAAATTATTTGCTAAACTAAAGAAATGTGAATTTTGGTTGGATGAAGTTATCTTTTTAGGGCATGTGATCAACAAGGAAGGAATTTTAGTGGATCCACAGAAAATAGAGGCAATTGTGAATTGGCCTACACCGACTAATGTGACAGAAGTCCGCAGTTTCATGGGCTTAGCTGGGTACTACAGGAGATTTGTGAAGGATTTCTCAAAAATAGCTGTACCTCTTACCCAACTGACACGCAAAGGGCAACCATTTGAATGGAACAGCGAAAGAGAATCTGCCTTTCATGAACTGAAAACGAGACTGACCACTGCACCGGTATTGACATTGCCTACAGGTACGGAAAATTTTGTAATTTTCAGTGATGCGTCTTATAAAGGTTTGGGTTGTGTATTAATGCAGGACGGAAAGGTTATTGCTTACGCCTCCCGACAGTTGAGACCACACGAGAAGAACTACCCAACACATGATTTAGAATTGGCCGCAGTTGTTTTTGCTTTAAAAATCTGGCAGCATTATTTGTGTGGGGCAAAGTGTGAAGTCTACACGGATCACAAAAGTCTGAAATACTTCTTTACACAGAAGGAGTTGAACATGCGACAGAGGAGATGGCTTGAACTGATAAAGGACTATGATCTTGAGATTCAGTATCACCCCGGGAAAGCTAATACAGTTGCTGATGCCTTGAGCAGAAAATCAATGGGAAGTATGGCTTGTTTGCTTACTGAACAGAAAGAAATTTTGCAAGACTTTGAGAAGTCTGAAATTGAAGTGGTATTGTGTAAACAGGGCGGATTGATAGCCGCTATTTCAGCCGAGCCGGCAATCATTGATGAAATTAAACAGAAACAAAAAGAGGATGAATTCCTCAAGAAAGTGATTGATGAATTTGAGACAAGTCCGAAAGCATAGTTCAGCATTGAAGGTGAAGTGTTGAGGTTTCGAAACCGAATGTGTATTCCAGATATTTCGGAACTAAAGAAAAGGGTTTTAGATGAAGCCCACAAATCAGTGTTTGCTATGCATCCGGGTAACAATAAAATGTATCAGGATTTGAAACAAAGCTATTGGTGGCCTAAAATGAAGAAAGAAATTGCAGAATATGTGTCCAAGTGTCTTCAATGTCAGCAAGTTAAAGCTGAACATCAGAAACCAGGCGGTCTACTTCAACCCCTCCATATTCCTAAATGGAAGTGGGAACATGTGACTATGGATTTCGTTGTCGGTCTACCTCGGACTCCTC